>CAUDMG010001315.1:465000-512500 GCA_958450375.1 Homarus gammarus
ACTATATTCTTAACTCTATCATTAAAATGTAAATATAATCGACATATCTTTAACCTACACGGTATATCACCTCAGTATACTAACAGATCACAGATTTTAACGTAAAATATACTCAGTTGAATATACCTTTAATATCATCTCAAAATACGTTAGGTTAGGTTAGGTTAGGTTAGGTTAGGTTAGGTGAGGTTAGGTGACTAATCTTCAGGTGATCCAACTTGACTACTCAGTATTTAGAAATATGAAATTACGAGTAAGTCTTACAGTACTACGCTCCCTTCCTTTAAATCATCTTTTAAAAAATATCTATTGTCTAAGTATTAATATTTCTTGTAACACCTACTATATACAGTACCCGCTTTTATTGTACCATCAAAACTGTTTTATCAGAAATTATCATGTAGATAAATAAGAAATTACCATTGCAATAATATATTTGGCAACTTGACATAATCCTGGCAAATGAAATTCAACACCAGCAAGTGCAGCGTACTTAATATTGGAAGAACAAACACTTATAATGGCCTTAACAACATCAACCTAGAGAAGTTGACTTGTGAAAGAGACCTAGGGGTACTGTAAGCCCGGACCTACGGCCTAGAAAACAGTGCGTTAATGTTCGAAATAAGGCAAACAGAGTATTGGGTTTTATATCTAGAAGTGTAAGTAACAAGAGTGCAGAGGTCTTATTGCAACTATATCTTGCGCTAGTCAGGCCGCACCTCGATTATGCGGTTCAGTTCTGGTGCCCTTATTATAGAATGGATATAAATTCACTGGAGTCGGTGCAGCGGAGAATGACAAAAATGATTCCGGGACTTAGAAACCTTCCATATCAGGATAGGTTAAAGAAACTTAACTTGCATTCCCTAGAAAGACGAAGAGTGCGGGGAGATATGATAGAAGTATTTAAGTGGGTGAAAGGAATCAATAAAGGGGATATAGATAAAGTTCTTATAATATCCGAGCAGGATAGGACTCGGAGCAACGGATTTAAGTTGGATAAGTTTAGGTTTAGGAGGGAGATAGGAAGGAACTGGTTCACAAATAGGGTGGTGGACGAGTGGAACAAGCTTAGCAACTTTGTAGTAAGTGCTGGAACGCTGGAAAGTTTCAAAAGGAGGCTAGATAGATTCATGGAGCTGCCATGCACAGGCCAACCGTCCTATTGCAGACTCCTTATGTTCTTATGTTATGAGTAACACTGACCGGTATATAAATAAATTTTTATATCTTATTATTCACAATATTTACTGACCACGAGCGTCAAAACAAAGATGGCGCATGGGACGTAAATCAACAGGTGATCGTCTTTTGTTTCTGTAAAAAAGTTGTCATTTGGGTTTGTTCTAATTCCAGATTATCCTCGGCTAAATCCACATAACTACACATATTGTTTACCACTGTTTACACCACCTGAATGTTGTATAAGTCGGCTGTGACCTGACCTGACCTAAAAGACAACACAACTATGACCTCACCGTAACAATTCGTGACCTCAACCACAATCTCGGCCACAGGGAGTTTGATGACCGTTGTATTGTTCACTATCAGTCAACATCACGTTGTATTAGCTTCAGGTGAACTTCGTCAGGTGAGATAAGGTTAATTACACTCGCAGGGCCAGGTGTGCAGGTGATTGGTTTTGATATAATAAGCAACAATGAAATATTTACTCAATGGAGACGTATCAATCAGACTCCTTGAATTACACAGATGATGATTCTCTATCCTAACCCAACCCAACCTAACCTAACCTAACCTAACTCTAACCTAACCTAACTCTAACCTAAATAAAACACGTTTGACCACTTAGACAAAAATACCCAGTTCATTATCAACATCTACACGTCACCAGCCAGTATTTATTCCGTGCCTCAACACGATAATACAACACACGAGGGGAGAGAGGTCACGTGATTAGTGACGTCATAATGTCAACAAAAGCCCACGTGATTAGTGACGTCATAATGTCAACAAAAACCCACGTGTCTTAGATGGTTAGTGGGCAGACCACAGTGCTGGGGGCTGCATATGACCGGGTGCTGGGGGCTGCATATGACCGGGTGCTGGGGGCTGACCGGGTGCTGGGGGCTGACCGGGAAGGGTCTGTTAATATCTCCATAAATCACTTGAATTTTCCTGTGTGTCTCATTAACATATTTTACCTTATTATTACGATCAATTAACTGTCATTATTATTGTTTTTTATTACAATGAAGCCTTGATATAACGAACTATCCTCTCCTAAGTAGTCCGTTAAGTGGAGGTATTAAATAAGGAGTCTGCAATAGGCCGGTAGGCCTGTGCATGGCAGCTCCTGTCGAGAGTTACTACCACTCTATCATCCATGAATCTATCCAGCCTCCTTTTAAAACTTTCCAGCGTTCCAGCACTTACTACAAAGTTGCTAAGCTTGTTCCACTCGTCCACCACCCTATTTGTGAACCAGTTTCTTCCTATCTCCCTCCTAAACCTAAACTTATCCAACTTGAATCCGTTGCTACGAGTCCTATCCTGCTCGGATATTATAAGAACTTTATCTATATCCCCTTTATTGATTCCTTTCACCCACTTAAATATTTCTATCATATCTCCCCGCACTCTTCGTCTTTCTAGGGAATGCAAGTTTAGTTTCTTTAACCTATCCCGATATGGAAGGTTTCTAAGTCCCGGAATCATTTTCGTCATTCTCCTCTGCACCGACTCTAGTGAATTGATATCCATTCTATAATAAGGGCACCAGAACTGAACAGCATAATCGAGGTGCGGCCTGACTAGCGCAAGATATAGTTGCAATAAGACCTCTGCACTCTTATTACTTACACTTCTAGATATAAAACCCAATACTCTGTTTGCCTTATTTCGAACATTAACGCACTGTTTTCTAGGCCGTAGGTCCGGGCTTACAAGTACCCCTAGGTCTCTTTCACAAGTCGACTTCTCTAGGTTGATGTTGTTAAGGCTGTATACATTGACAGTATTTGTTCCTCCAATATTAAGTACGCTGCACTTGCTGGTGTTGAATTTAATTTGCCATTTTTCTGACCACTCCTGCAGTTTATTTATATCCTCCTGTAGTGCATTTGCATCCTGCCCTGAATTAATCTGCCGCCCTATTTTGGTGTCATCCGCAAACTTGCTTATGTCACTGCTGATCCCAGTATCTAGATCGTTTATGTAGATTATGAACAAGAGTGGGCCCAGTACTGACCCCTGGGGAACCCCACTGGTTACACAGCCCCACTCAGATTTAACACCATCTACGCTGACCCTCTGCGTTCTATCGGTGAGCCATGATTTTATCCAATTTATAACTTTCCTCTCGATACCATGAGCCTTAATTTTTCTCAGAAGCCTCTGATGCGGTACTCTGTCAAATGCTTTGCTAAAGTCTAAGTAAATAACTTCGACATTTTCGTCATTATCTGCTACCTCGAAGACTTTCCTAAAAAACGTTAGCAGATTTGTTAGACAAGATTTTCCCTTTGTAAACCCATGTTGAGAGTCGTAGATTAATTGTCTTTTCTCTAAATGCGATCGGATGCTATCTGCTATAATTGATTCAAGAAATTTCCCTACTACTGACGTCAAACTGATCGGCCGGTAATTTGACGCCGACGCTCTGTCTCCCTTTTTGACTACGGGTACTACATTTGCCTGTTTCCACAAGTGTGGCACAACTCCCGTGTCTTATTATATTACCTACCTCTCTATAACGGACCGCTCTCTTCATAGTCCGTTTTATGTAAGTTCCACTGTATTAAGGAAATACATATCTTACCTAACCTAAACACTAAAACATTAACTCATGTTTATCATCATTCTCTAAGGTTCCGTAATAAACATTTCTCTTACTAAACACAAAGACTTCTACTGTATGTTACGTGGTGTAGTATTATTTTTTTTATACGGGGATTAGCCCACCCAGGCACAGGTCACTGACCCACATCGGGGCCTGGGGGTGATAATGATGATAATAATAATAATAATAATAATAATAATAATAATAACAATAATAATAATAATAACAATAATAATAATAATAATAATAATAATAATAATAATAATAAATAAATACAAAAATGAAAAAAAAGATCAATAGTGAGAAACAATATATGTATGTTGTGTTGTCAATAGTAAGAGAAACACTTGAGACCCTGCAATTGTGTGTAAATGAGGCAGAAAGTCAGATCAGCAACCTGGGACATGGTCACAATTTTTGTGATGTCATATGGCAGCTGAAACACTCTACAAAGACGTTACATAAAACATGAAAGTACAGTAAACCCTCCCAGTACCGGACTAATTCTTGCAAGCCCTGTCCGATATTCGGAGGATTGTGTTAATGAGAAAATTCACGAATGAGAAGTCCGCTATTGAGAGAGTTTAATGTATTCATTACTTCATTAAAAAGTCCGTTATTGAGAGGGTTTACTGTATACTAAATCTCGGTTACAATTCTTCTAACATCTCAAAAGTGAAATACTGACACTGAAATATGTTAATATTATTACAAAATACCTGTAATCCACGTATATTCTACTGTAACCCCTCTCGGTACAGTCCCCTTCACTAGTGTGTTTACAGGGGCTCGTTATATAGCCTAGGTACAGTCCCCTTCACTAGTGCGTTTACAGGGGGCTAGTTATATAGCCTAGGTACAGTCACCTTCACTAGCGCGTTTACAGGGGCTCGTCATATAGCCTAGGTACAGTCCCCTTCACCAGTGCGTTTACAGTGGCTCGTCATATAGCCTAGGTACAGTCACCTTCACCAGCGCGTTTACAGTGGCTCGTCATATAGCCTAGGTACAGTCACCTTCACCAGTGCGTTTACAGGGGCTCGTCATATAGCCTAGGTACAGTCCCCTTCACTAGTGTGTCTACAGGGGCTCGTCATATAGCCTAGGTACAGTCCCCTTCACCAGCGCGTTTACAGGGGCTCGTCATATAGCCTAGGTACAGTCCCCTTCCCTAGTGTGTTTACAGGGGCTCGTCATATAGCCTAGGTACAGTCCCCTTCACCAGCGCGTTTACAGGGGCTCGTTATATAGCCTAGGTACAGTCCCCTTCACTTATTTTTTACCCACAATAAGACATACTAAGACAAATTATGTATCAGTAAAACTTACATTATGCAAAAACTAACATTTTAAAAGATCAAAATTACACTGAAATATTACACCACCTCTTAAAGTTGGTGGATGAGAGTGACAGACTGGGCCGCTCAGCAGAGGCAGGAAATATGTAGTTTTATTGATACATAGTTTGTCTTAGTTTGTCTTATTGTGGGTAAAAATAAGTATATATTAAATGCGTCCTCCTAAAGCGTGAATTTGCTACCAGAGTTTAACAGTTAATTCTTGTATAATACTTCTGATAAACTTCCTACGTGTTCATGTTTGAAATAATTAATGTATGTATCTTTATATAATTACGCAAAATATCTTTCTCGTCAAAAAAGTTCATTCCAACGATTATGAATAAAGTCATTTAGAAATACATCATTACTTCAGGACGAAATTGGACAGATTTGCAACAGCCAATCAGTTGTAACTCTTGAGGAGGGGGCGGGGCGTCTCAGCCGGGAAAAAAAAACACACTATACCTTCTTATTGTCTCTAACAAGCTACTAAACTAATCTTCCTCACCAAACTACAAAAATAATACAGTATCGTGAACCTAAACAATTACTATGACATCTTTTACCAGTACAGAGAGGGTGGGGGGGGTGGGCTTGTGTTAACCGCCAGCTTCCATGTAAACAAACTGGCCAGAGTGCGTGACGAGTTGTGTCTCTCCCGTGTGTGTCAGTCTCTCTGTGTGTCTCTCGCTCTCTCTTTATCTCGTGTCTCACCCTACAAAGTGGCCAATCTCCCCGTGTCTCTTTTCTGATATATAATATAGGGAAAAATAAGAGAGATAGAGATTTAACACTGCTATTTATTTAGTAGTTTTAAGGGTAAATTCTGGGGTTTTATATTAATTTGAAGAACGAAAAGTTTGTCTATTTTTGCATTCTGAAGCTGAATTTGGTGTCTGTCAAGTTAATTTGGTGTCAATTAGGTTAATTTGGCGTCTATTAGGTTAATTTGGTGTCTTTCGGGTTAATTTGGCCGTATGAAGGTAAATTTGACGTCTATTAGGTTAATTTGGCGTTTATCAGGTTAATTTGGTTGTGTGAAGGTAAATTTCACATTCTTGTGGTATATTTAGCGTTCTCAGGTTAACTTTAGCGGTACTATGGTAAATTTGACGATATAAACAGTAAATTTGGCGTTTTTACAGGATAACTGATTTTCAGAAGACAAGTTTCGTGTTCTTGAGGTGAATTTAGTGTTTGTCTTGTCATTTTGGTGCTTCTAAGATATATTTGGCGGTCTTAAGGTAAATCTGGCGGTCTTAAGGTAACTCTGGCGGTCCTAAAGTAAATCTGACGGTCTTAAGGTAAATCTGGCGGTCTTAAGGTAAATCTGGCGGTCTTAAGGTAAATCTGACGGTCCTAAAGTAAATCTGGCGGTCTTAAGGTAAATCTGACGGTCTTAAGGTAAATCTGACGGTCTTAAGGTAAATCTGACGGTCTTAAGGTAAATCTGACGGTCCTAAAGTAAATCTGGCGGTCTTAAGGTAAATCTGACGGTCTTAAGGTAAATCTGACGGTCTTAAAGTAAATGTGGCGGTCTTAAGGTAAATCTGACGGTCTTAAGGGAAATCTGGCGGTCTTAAGGTAAATCTGACGGTCTTAAGGTAAATCTGACGGTCTTAAGGTAAATCTGGCGGTCTTAAGGTAAATCTGACGGTCTTAAGGTAAATGTGACGGTCTTAAGGTAAATCTGACGGTCCTAAAGTAAATCTGGCGGTCTTAAGGTAAATCTGACGGTCCTAAGGTAAATGTGACGGTCTTAAGGTAAATGTGACCGTCTTAAGGTAAATCTGACGGTCCTAAAGTAAATCTGACGGTCTTAAGGTAAATCTGACGGTCTTAAGGTAAATCTGACGGTCTTAAGGTAAATCTGACGGTCCTAAAGTAAATCTGGCGGTCTTAAGGTAAATCTGACGGTCTTAACGTAAATCTGACGGTCTTAAGGTAAATCTGGCGGTCTTAAGGTAAATTTGACGGTCTTAAGGTAAATCTGACGGTCCTAAAGTAAATCTGGCGGTCTTAAGGTAAATCTGACGGTCTTAAGGTAAATCTGACGGTCTTAAGGTAACTCTGCCGGTGCTAAGGTAAATCTGACGGTGCTAAGGTAAATCTGGCAGTTTTAAGGTAAATCTGGCGGTCTTAAGGTAAATCTGACGGTCTTAAAGTAAATCTGACGGTCTTAAAGTAAATCTGACGGTCTTAAAGTAAATCTGACGGTCTTAAGGTAACTCTGCCGGTGCTAAGGTAAATCTGACGGTGCTAAGGTAAATCTGGCAGTTTTAAGGTAAATCTGGTGGTCTTGAGGTAAATCTGACGGTCCTAAGGTAAATCTGACGGTCTTAAGGTAAATCTGGCAGTTTTAAGGTAAATCTGGTGGTCTTGAGGTAAATCTGGCGTCTGTATGGATGATTTGGTTAGGTTAGGTTAGATGAAATTCAACGTCGACAAGATGAAATTCAACGTCGATAAATGTAAAGTACTCAGTATAGGAGATGTAAACAGGGAAACCAGATACCAGATGAACAACGATGCCATAGAGAAATCCGACTGCGAGAGAGATTTGGGAGTAATGATAAGTAGGAACCTTAAGCCAAGTAAACAATGTGTTTTTGCTCGTAACAAGGCTAATAAAGTACTTGGGTTCGTACAAAGGAGTGTTAGTTACAAGACTAGCGAGGTCATCCTAAAACTGTATCTTGCTCTTGTGAGACCACACCTGGATTACGCAGTTCAGTTCTGGTCACCGTATTACAGAATGGATATAGAATCATTGGAAAGAATTCAGAGGAGAATGACAAGACTAATCCCGGGCATTAGGAACCTTGAGTACAGAGACAGGTTAAAGCATCTTAATTTGCACTCCCTCGAGAGACGTAGAGCGAGGGGCGACATGATAGAGGTGTATAAGTGGAAGTCAGGGCTAAACAAAGGTGATATAACAAAGGTACTCAAACTATCCAACCAGGGGCGAACTCGTAACAATGGTTTTATATTAGACAAACTTACATTTAGGCGTGAAATAGGTAAACACTGGTTTGGAAACAGAGTAGTGGATGAGTGGAACAAGTTACCAAACATCATCATTAACTCGAATACGCTGGATAGCTTCAAACACAGGTTGGATGCTAATATGAGCAATAGGGGTTGAGTGTAAACGGGACTGCCCAGTATGGGCCAATAGGCCCGCTGCAGTTTCCTCCATTCTTATGTTCTTATGTTCTTACTTTAAATCAGGTGAAACTTTGCCTAATCACCAGGTGTAATAAACGAGGTGTCTAATTCTCTCAGGTAATCACAAATTTCGCCTTATTACGGTGAATATCATCTCTAACTTAACCTAACCTAACCTAACCTCACCTCACCTCACCTCCGCATCAGTCTGTATCCTTATTCAGGTATCTTGTACACTCTGAACCCCTGAACCGGCTCCTATACGTCCCCTGAACCGGCCCCATAATACGAGCGACTCCGCGACTCTCTGAAACATCACACCTGTCCCAGACCTCTGAACTAACTCGTGTGTGTGTGTGTCAGTGTGTGTGTGTGTCAGTGTGTGTGTGTCAGTGTGTGTCTCAGTGTGTGTCAGTGTGTGTGTGTGTGTGTGTGTGGTTCATGTGTGTGTGTGTGTGTGTGTCAGTGTGTGTGTCAGTGTGTGTGTGTGTCAGTGTGTGTGTCTCAGTGTGTGTCTCAGTGTGTGTGGTTCATGTGTGTGTCAGTGTGTGTGTGTCAGTGTGTGTCTCAGTGTGTGTGTCAGTGTGTGTGGTTCATGTGTGTGTGTGTGTCAGTGTGTGTGTGTGTGTCAGTGTGTGTGTGTGTGTGTGTGTGTCAGTGTGTCAGTGTGTGTCTCAGTGTGTGTCTCAGTGTGTATGTGTGTCTCAGTGTGTGTGTCAGTGTGTGTGTGGTTCATGTTGTACCTAACATATAGTGAAACTCTGCATTTTATAACCATAGACTTATATCCTAATAATATTTCGTATAATAATTTAAATGGTTTTATAAATATTCCATAATAATGACATTGTAGATATTGATGAATTTTGTTTCTCTATTAATAATTTATCTAAGTAAGTCCACATACTAAACAACACCACAGCCACACCACCACAGCCACACCACCACAGCCACACCACACAGTCACACCACTACAGCCACACCACCACAGCCACACCACACAGTCACACCACCACAGCCACCACAGCCACACCACACAGCCACACCACCACAACCACACCACACAGCCACACCACCACAGCCACACCACCACAGCCACACCACACAGTCACACCACCTCAGTCACACCACCACAGCCACACCACCACAGCCACACCACACAGTCACACCACACAGCCACACCACCACAGCCACATCACACAGTCACACCACACAGCCACACTACACAGCCACACCACAGCCACACCACCACAGCCACACCACTACAGCTACACCACCACAGCCACACCACACAGCCACACCACACAGTCACACCACACAGCCACACCGCACAGTCACACCACCACAGCCACACCACTACAGCCACACCACTACAGCCACACCACCACAGCCACACCACACAGTCACACCACCACAGCCACACCACACAGCCACACCACCACAGCCACACCTCCACAGCCACACCACCACAGCCACACCACACAGCCACACCACCACAGCCACACTACACAGCCACACCACACAGTCACACCACCACAGCCACACCACACAGCCACACTACACAGCCACACCACACAGTCACACCACACAGCCACACCACCACAGCCACACCACACAGCCACACCACCACAGCCACACCTCCACACCACACCACCACAGCCACACCACACAGCCACACCACCACAGCCACACTACACAGCCACACCACACAGCCACACCACACAGTCACACCACCACAGCCACACCACACAGCCACACCACCACAGCCACACCACACAGTCACACCACCACAGCCACACCACACAGTCACAACACCACAGCCACACCACCACAGCCACACACACACACCCACAGCCACACCACACAGTCACACCACTACAGCCACACCGCACAGCCACCACCACAGCCACACCACACAGCCACACCACCACAGCCACACCACACAGTCACACCACCACAGCCACACCACACAGTCACAACACCACAGCCACACCACACAGTCACACCACACAGTCACACCACCACAGCCACACCACACAGTCACACCACACAGCCACACCACACAGTCACACCACACAGCCACACCACCACAGCCACACCACACAGCCACACCACACAGCCACACCACACAGCCACACCACACAGTCACACCACACAGCCACACCACACAGCCACACCACACAGTCACACCACCACAGCCACACCACCACAGCCACACTACACAGCCACACCACACAGCCACACCACCACAGCCACACCACCACAGCCACACCACCACAGCCACACCACACAGCCACACCACACAGCCACACTACACAGCCACACCACACAGTCACACCACACAGCCACACCACACAGTCACACCACCACAGCCACACCACCACAGCCACACCACACAGTCACACCACACAGCCACACCACACAGCCACACCACACAGTCACACCACCACAGCCACACCACACAGTCACACCACACAGTCACACCACCACAGCCACACCACCACAGCCACACTACACAGCCACACCACACAGTCACACCACACAGCCACACCACACAGCCACACCACACAGTCACACCACCACAGCCACACCACACAGTCACACCACACAGTCACACCACACAGCCACACCACCACAGCCACACCACACAGTCACACCACACAGTCACACCACACAGCCACACCACCACAGCCAGCCCTGAAAACCGATCTCTGTGGTACAAGGAGGAACGCAAGGGACAGAAACAGGACCTGAAAATCGTGTTATTCTCTCCAGGTCTGAAAGCAGATGAGTCTCCCGGTCACGACTCTCTCTCTCGCTGTCGGTCGGTCGGTCTGTTTGCCTCTGTCTGACCGTCTCTGTCTCTTTCTCTGTCTCTGAAATTCAACACCAGCAAGTGCAGCGTACTTAATATTGGAAGAACAAATACTGTCAATGTATACAGCCTTAACAACATCAACCTAGAGAAGTCGACTTGTGAAAGAGACTTAGGGGTACTGCAAGCCCGGACCTACGGCCTAGAAAACAGTGCGTTAATGTTCGAAATAAGGCAAACAGAGTATTGGGTTTTATATCTAGAAGTGTAAGTAATAAGAGTGTAGAGGTCTTATTGCAACTATATCTTGCACTAGTCAGGCCGCACCTCGATTATGCGGTTCAGTTCTGGTGCCCTTATTATAGAATGGATATCAATTCACTAGAGTCGGTGCAGCGAAGAATGACGAAAATGATTCAGGGACTCAGAAACCTTCCATATCAGGATAGGTTAAAGAAACTTAACTTGTATTCCCTAGAAAGACGAAGAGTGCGGGGAGATATGATAGAAGTACTTAAGTGGGTGAAAGGAATCAATAAAGGGGATATAGATAAAGTTCTTATAATATCCGAGCAGGATAGGACTCGGAGCAACGGATTTAAGTTGGATAAGTTTAGGTTTAGGAGGGAGATAGGAAGAAACTGGTTCACAAATAGGGTGGTGGACGAGTGGAACAAGCTTAGCAACTTTGTAGTAAGTGCTGGAACGCTGGAAAGTTTCAAAAGGAGGCTGGATAGATTCATGGATGATAGAGAGTGGTAGTAACTCTCGACAGGAGCTGCCATGCACAGGCCAACCGTCCTATTGCAGACTCCTTATGTTCTTATGTTCTCGTTTTAATAATTTAATGGGATCTTTTTTCTTTTCTGTTTTACTTCTGTTTCGCTATTTTTTTCGTGTTTTTTCTTCGTATTTCTCATATTTATTTCTTCTTCTTCTTCTTTTTTCATCTATCTTACCGTTTCTCTGGATAAAATTATAAACACAGATAAGAGTCGAAATTACCAAAGCGAAAAGCTAATTGGCTGCTGAGTAATATGACGTCACTCCATATCCAATAAGGGTTGTAATTATTGGTTAAAGACTGATATGACGTCACTCCATATCCAATAAGGAATGTAATTATTGGTTGAAGAATATAACGTCATCCCCTAAATGGTATGTTCGCCAATAGCACCAAAGCACGAAGGAAGGTGGCTAGTAATTGGTCGTCTCTTTGTATGACGTTAACCCAGACAGTGTAAACGAGCCAATGAGACCAAATGAAATTCTTTTAAACTTTTAGAAATACGTAATTTGGGATCACATGAAGATTAGACACCCCAGCTTATTTCAGCTGGTTGGGTTAGGTTAGGTTAGGTTAGGTTGGGTTGGGTTGGGTTGGGTTGGGTTGGGTCACATTAAACTTATGTTACGAGTTATGGCTCAATATCGCCTCCCGTTTACACAAGTGGCGTCACACACACACACACACACTGACAGGAAGAGGAAGTGGATTACCCGACAGGTGAGTCAGACAGCCACATCACCTGTCCTCGTTATCCTTCCTCTAATTACTTCCACCAGAGTATTTGCCTCACCTGAAGACTATATCATTATTCTTCTGTCACCTCGTACATCTGGCAGGTGAGGGAGAATGTAAACAAACAGTGACGTCAGAGCAGAACTTCCTATCACATTGCTATATATTTCTAACACCGAGTACAGATCCACGATGACCCTTAGTCCCCATAGTTAAGTGACTCAGCAAGGGCCTCTTAAGTGGCTAGAGGAGGAGGAGGGCAGCATGGCGTGAGGTGGTGGAAGGCGTGCAGAAAATTGTACCATTTTTCTTGACCAGTTGATTGACGTGATCACAAAGTGGACCGCCAGGGTGCTACTACCACGCTCACCACACCTGTCTACCATGTGAACACCTGAACCACACCTGTCTACCACGTGAACACCTGAACCACACCTGTCTACCACGTGAACACCTGAACCACACCTGTCTACCACGTGAACACCTGAACCACACCTGTCTACCACGTGAACACCTGAACCACACCTGTCTACCACGTGAACACCTGAACCACACCTGTCTACCACGTGAACACCTGAACCACACCTGTATACCACCACTACTTGCTACTGTACCACAATTTCCTATCTCTTATCACAAATCTCTAAGGGGTCACCTGAAATATAGCCCCCCCCCCTGCTTATTTCACCTGTTGATTAATCACCCTAACTTACCTGGGAGATAGTAACATAAACACCTGCTGGTCTAAAGTGGCAATCGGCCTCTCAGGTGGTTCCCATGGTGGTCGATTAGGCACCTGTACTGTAATGTGGACACCTCCTTGGCCAACACTACCAGTTAAAGCACCTGTATTGAGATTACCTGAAGATTAAGCATCCCACCAAACCTAACCTAACCAATTCCCTAACCTAACTAAACCTTAACCAAACCTTAACCTAACCTATCCTATCCTATCCTAACCTATCCTATCCTAACCTATCCTAACCTAACCTAACCTATCCTATCCTAACCTAACCTAACCCCCTCAGATATAGCGTGACATGGAGGAAGCATCATTTAAACAACTCACGTCTGGCGTTCATTAAACTTGGAATCAGATCAAAATTATTTAATCTAACCCGAGTAGAAACAAGATTAACCTGATAATCTCGGGTAATCGGTCGGGTTATAGGAGTCGGATGAGATTATAGGTAGAGAGGAAGATCGGTCGGGTAAAAGGAGTCGGGTGGAGAGTAGGTGAGATTATAGGCTGAAAAGAGGAAGATTTGTGTTGAGAAGTTCACTTTGTATTTATTAAGTTGCAGAGCCGAGGAATATCTGCACGGTGCTGGACACATGAGAGAGAGAGAGAGAGAGAGAGCGTACTGACTCTACACAGCCAGATATGGAGACAGCGCAACAAGTTATAGGTCCTCCCACTTGTGCGCCAGCCGGGTCTCCAGCAGGCAAGGTCGGGTTCTCCAGCTCGCCAAGCCGAGTGCTACATTAAGCCAGGCCAAGCGCTACATCAGGCCAGGCCAAGCGCTACATCAGGCCAGGCCGAGTGCTACATCAGGCCAGGCCGAGTGCTCCAGCAGGCCAGGCCAAAGTGCTCCACAACCCCGCTTATCGAGTTCTTTTATCGACCACCCTTACCCTGGCTTTATAATTTTCTTTAATAGCCTGATATAGTTATGTCAGTACCCGGGTCATGCAACACATTACGTGACCAATAATTTTGCCAGATATTACAAGAGCCAGGGATCCGGGACTGGTCAGTTGCCGATTATACTGACCATAATTGCCGATATTAACACCGATTTAACGTCGATATCGGCCTCTTTCTGGTGACTGCGTGACCTGACCACCGGCCTAAAATACCCGTCTACACGCTGGCTTATAATATATAGAGACAGGTATGAATGGCGAGTTTAAAATCGACTTTTTTCGAAAAACTGTCGAGTGTAGCAATTTGTGTGAGTCCACCGGGCTGGCGGCTTCCCACGCCACCACGCTGACCCTCCCCCTCCCCCCCAGCCACGACTGACCGCGTCTCGACCCCTGCATCCCTGGCTTACTACTACTACCACACTGTGTCCCGACGCTGGGCAGCTTCAAACACAGGTTAGAATATTAGATGGATCTGTGAGCGAAAGGGGTTGGGTGTAAACGGGACTGTCCAGTATGGGCCAATAGTTACTGTTTCCTCCAATCTTATGTTCTATCCCTGGCTTACTACTACTACCACACTGTGTCCCGTCCCCTGAATTCCTGGCTTACTGCTACACTTCTGTATTTACACACACGTCAGTACAGTTGTCAAATCATCTAGTTTCCGTCTCCACCTCCTCCGCCGACTCAAGTCCCTTGGAGTTCCTGCCCCCGAGCTCCTCAGTGTTTACTCAACATTCATACTTCCCAAGCTCACCTATGCCTCCCCTACCTGGTCTTCCTCCCTAAATGCCACACAACGTAAACACCCAGAAAAAGTGCAAAAGAGGGCATGCAAGATTATTCTCTCCCCTTCCTACTCCACATATCAAGAAGCGCTCAACACACTGACCCTCTCGGCTCTCTCTGACCATCACCACGACCTCATCAGCAAATTTGGTGAGAAGCTTCGGCACCATCCTCGACACTGGCTCCTACTACCACCCGAGATCCCTCGTCCGAGAATTGTTGTTCGACACCACAACCGCATCCAGCCCATACGAGCACGAACTGATCGCTATAAGAACAGCCCAGTCCCAACCATTGTAAAAATTATCAATAACTTGTAATCAACCAGTGTATTCACTCCCAGTCAATACTACTTCTTGCACTGTCACTGTTGAAATGACCTGTAGTATGACCTTCTCTCATATTTGTATCACTTATGTCACTTGTATATTATTGGTCCATCAAGAGACCCATTCACCAATTATGTAACTGTATATTTTCAGTCTTCCGGCAGCCATGGTCTTTCAATAAACCGTTATTATTATTATTATTATTATTATTATTATTATTATTATTATTACATACACATAATTACCTTATAATTCATGGTAGGTTTTTCTAAAAATCGGTTTCAAAATATAATGATGGTTCATTAGCTTGACGATCTGGACCAATTAAGGTGGGAGGGAGGGAGTGAGTGAAGGAAGGAAGGTAGGAAGGAAGGAAGGAAGGGAGGGAGTGAAGGAAGGAAGTGAGTGAGTGAGGGAGTGAAGGAAGGAAGGAAGGAAGGAAGGAAGGAAGGAAGGGAGGGAGTGAAGGAAGGAAGTGAGTGAGTGAGGGAGTGAGTGAGTGAAGGAAGGAAGGAAGGAAGGAAGGAAGGTAGGAAGGAAGGAAGGTAGGAACAAAGGGAGGGAGGGAGGGAGGGAGGGAGTGAGTGAAGGAAGGAAGGAAGGAAGGAAGGAAGGAAGGAAGGGAGGGAGGGAGGGAGGGAGGGAGGGAGTGAAGGAAGGAAGGAAGGAAGGAACAAAGGGAGGGAGGGAGGGAGGGAGTGAGTGAAGGAAGGAAGGAAGGAAGGAGGGAGGGAGGGAGTGAAGGAAGGAAGGAAGGAAGGAAGGGAGTGAGTGAGTGAGGGAGTGAAGGAAGGAAGGAAGGAACAAAGGGAGGGAGGGAGCCAGCATGTGTTTCATTAAGGTGTACTCTGAAGGGAGGAGCAAACACTGGTGGCTCATACAGTGCAAAGATTATAGTTCATCTCTCAGTTAAATGTAATCGTTTCACAGTTAATTGTAATCGTTTCTCAGTTAAATGTAATCGTTTCACAGTTAATTGTAATCGTTTCTCAGTTAAATGTAATCGTTTCACAGTTAATTGTAATCGTTTCTCAGTTAATTGTAATCGTTTCTCAGTTAATTGTAATCGTTTCACTGTTAAATGTAATCGTTTCTCAGTTAATTGTAATCGTTTCACTGTTAAATGTAATCGTTTCTCAGTTAATTGTAATCGTTTCACTGTTAAATGTAATCGTTTCTGTTAATTGTAATCGTTTCTCTGTTAAATGCAATCGTTTCACTGTTAAATGTAATCGTTTCACTGTTAATTGTAATCGTTTCTCTGTTAATGTAATCGTTTCTGTTAATGTAATCGTTTCTCTGTTAAATATAATCGTTTCTGTTAATTGTAATCATTTCACTGTTAAATGTAATCGTTTCTGTTAATTGTAATCGTTTCTCTGTTAAATGTAATCGTTTCACTGTTAATTGTAATCATTTCACTGTTAAATGTAATCGTTTCTGTTAATTGTAATCGTTTCTCTGTTAAATGTAATCGTTTCACTGTTAATTGTAATCGTTTCTCTGTTAAATGTAATCGTTTCACTGTTAAATGTAATCGTTTCACTGTTAATTGTAATCGTTTCTCTGTTAAATGTAATCGTTTCTGTTAATTGTAATCGTTTCTCTGTTAAATGTAATCGTTTCACTGTTAACTGTAATCGTTTCACTGTTAAATGTAATCGTTTCTGTTAATTGTAATCGTTTCACTGTTAAATGTAATCGTTTCTCTGTTAATTGTAATCGTTTCTGTTAATTGTAATCGTTTCACTGTTAATTGTAATCGTTTCTCTGTTAATTGTAATCGTTTCTCTGTTAAATGTAATCGTTTCACTGTTAAATGTAATCGTTTCTCTGTTAATTGTAATCGTTTCTCTGTTAATTGTAATCGTTTCTCTGTTAAATGTAATCGTTTCACTGTTAAATGTAATCGTTTCTCTGTTAATTGTAATCGTTTCTCTCAGCACCAAACCTAAAAACACGAAACAAATAAAACACATTATGATTTTTTGTCTCTCGGTTATCGACAAGACTTCAGTCACCTCACTTCACTTCACCTTATCTCACATTATCTTATAGTACTTCATCTCACATCACCTCAACTCACTTCACCTCACTTCACCCCACTTGTTAAGCCCCTCCTCTACCTCCCCCCCCCCCCACCGAACACATCAGCCCTGTCATGAGTGTCTGTTGGTTGACGAAAACACTTCAGTCACTTCACTCCTCTTAACCCCCTCAACCCATTCCTCTGTCTAAATATCACCTCAACTTGTGTGTTTGTTGGTTTACGATGCATAGAATTGATTTTGATTTTGCCGCTTGCAGCGGCTACTTTATTGTGCACCCCACACTCATCCTGTGAGCGGTAGCGCAAAAGGATTACAGAGTAGGGTTTACAAAGGGTCATAATAATTAACCCCCGTTGTCAGGATATTATGGCACTGAAAGTTACACAGTATTTCATTTACATTATTTGTTTAGTTCTATACATAAAGGGTAACTTATTCACAAATGCGTGAGAACAGGCGTGTGAGGCAGTATGTCTGGCCTCACACTTTGTTATTCACATTTACGTGGGAGGTATTCAAGCACATTGCGTATTTGGTTCTGTACATGAGAACTGACATAGATACTAAGTGCAAAAAAGTGGATACAATCTTAATATGTCGGCTATCTTGCCATTAGAGATGAAGTGTTGTGCCATTTCACACACAGTGTGCTTGGACCTGTCCCTAAAAGGTTCTATCTTCACACAGTCGAGGACGTAGTGTTCAAGTGTGTGGCCATATGTATGGCCACACACTTTACATTTAGTTTTGTTTACATCTGCTTGAGGAACATACTGCCAAAGGTACTTATATCCTAACCTTAATCTAGCTGTTACAACATCTTGTAATCTAGTGATCTTGTTACTTGCTCCATAAACGTGTTTCACTTGATACATCTCATCATGGTAAACTATGGATTGACTAGTGCCTGTTTGCACTTGTCTACTTGCGTCAAACTCATCAATAAGTTCTTTCCTAATTACAGTTTTAAGGGTTCTTTTTGACAGACCCAAATTGTATTCAACGGTGTGTCTTTGTTAGACGCGAGTTTGGCGAGGGCATCAACTCTGTCATGTTTTATGAGGCCTATGTGAGAGGGGATCCACAACAGTTTGACCCTGACACCCCGGTCAACAAGGCACGCATATTTGTGTCTGGCTTCAGAGACAAGAGCGTGACAACCTGAGTCGAGGGTACCAAGGGCAAGTAGTGAGGATAGAGAGTCAGTGATGATGAGACTGTCAGTAAAAGTGGTTTCAATGAATTTAATAGCTGTGAGTATGGCAACTAATTCAGTTTGTAGAGTGGATGCCCAGTTGTTAATTCTAACTCCTTTCTCAATTATATTACCGTCAGGTTGAGTCACAACAATAGCACTTCCAGCCCTCCCACAGGCGGTGTTTAGAGACCCATCAGTGTAGATGGTCTGTGTGATATTATCATCAGTCTGTAGAGTGTGTATGTGTTCAAGAGCTCTCAATTTGGCAGTGTGTTGGAGATGCATAGAAGGTGTGTGTGTGTGTGTGTGTGTGTGTCTGGTCCCGGGTCAAACCACTGGGGTCAACAGGTCACAGGTCACGGGTCCTCTCTCACAGACTTGCTACTGTTTACCGCATCCACCCCCCTCTTTCCTCCCCTTCTCTCCATCACCCCTCTTCCCTCCCTTCCTTCCTCCCTTCCTTCCTTCCTTCCCTCCCTTCCCTCTCAATCAATCTCCTCCTTTTCCATGATTCTGCGTCCCATCGTATGAGAGAGAGAGAGAGAGAGAGAGAGAGAGAGAGAGAGAGAGAGAGAGAGAGAGAGAGAGAGACGCATCAGGTAGGAGTCACAACCACCACTTCCTCCTTGTGTGTGTATCACCTGTAATAACACACACACACACACACACACACCTCCATCTTTGTTAGTTTCTCTTCAAGTGCGTTAACCAATTTGCTCTTTCATATCTCCAGACAGGGAAGCCGGGGGGTGGAAGGGGTGAGAGGGAGGGGTAAGGGGGTGAGGGAGGGGTAGGGGGGTGAGGGATAGGGGGAGAGTTGAGGCATTAAACATATGAACCTGTTCAGAATCCATCAATGTGTAACCTCAGTAAATCGTTTAGGTTAGGTTAGGTTAGGTTAAGGTGTTTAATCATCAGGTATAATAAGCTGGGGTGTTTCAGGGACACTGGCCGGACCCTACCTAGTTACTTCCATATCCTGAAGCTCTATGTGTGACGTGTCTAGATAAATATATAGATATTCAGTGATGGTGTGTGTGTGTGTGTGTGTACTTGAGTTCATACACAGGAGTGTTAGTTACAAGACTAGCGAGGTCATCCTAAAACTATATCTTGTGAGACCACACCTGGATTACACAGTTCAGTTCTGGTCACCGTACTACAGAATGGATATAGAATCCTTGGAAAGAATTCAGAGGAGAATGACAAGACTAATCCCGGGCATTAGGAACCTTGAGTACAGAGACAGGTTAAAGCATCTTAATTTGCACTCCCTCGAGAGACGTAGAGTGAGGGGCGACCTGATAGAGGTGTATAAGTGGAAGTCAAGGCTAAACAAAGGTGATATAACAAAGGTACTCAAACTATCCAACCAGGAGCGAACTCGTAACAATGGTTTTAAATTAGACAAATTTAGATTTAGGCGTGAAATAGGTAAACACTGGTTTGGAAACAGAGTAGTGGATGAATGGAACAAGTTACCAAACATCATCATTAACTCTAACACGCTGGATAGCTTCAAACACAGGTTGGGTGGATATATGAGCAATAGGGGTTGGGTGTAAACGGGACTGTCCAGTATAGGCCAATAGGCCCGCTGCAGTTTCCTCCATTCTTGTGTTCTTATGTGTGTGAGAGCGTGGATCCAGCCTTCAGACTTGCTACACACACACTACGCTGTCCGTCCGCCTGCCGTCTTTCCTCGCGGTCAATTCAAGTCGTCTTCACTCGTCATGCTGGTGGTGTTTGACCGTCGACTAACATCATCATCCTTGACGTGTGGTGTTATCTTCTGATGGTGTTCTCGACGCCTCCGTCTCTCGCAGAAACAAATGAACTGATGTTGACGTTTGGTGGGGATGGTCTCTCTAGATGTAAACAATGGTAGACTGCCGACTTAATTCTTCCTGGCATTGTTTCTACACTTCATTTTTTTTCTTTATTTTATTCTTATTTTATCCGTGTTCTCTTCCTCTCTATGCCAGGAACGTAGTGATGTGAAAAAAATAATCAGCATAGCATTACAGATCATCGACTTCAAATTCAAATTTAATATATTTTTTTTTACATCCAATCATAATTCTCCTCTTCTCTCCTTCCTTTCGTCCTCACTTTTATCCTCGTGCTCGTCTCCTCCTCTCTACGCCAGGCGGAGGAGGAGGAGTTTAAGCGTGGCGGACTAGAGAGAGGTTAATCCGCGGGTAAACATTGCAGACCGTCGACTTGGTCAAGTGACTGCCGAGGGCCCTCCATAACAAGGGATAGTTTGCTAGCTTTTGTGGCTCGTTTGTATTGAGTGAGTTTGGTTGTTTTCCCTGGGGGCCAAGGAGTGTGTCGAGGGGCCCTGGTGAGAGAGGGACTGGCCCTGATTTGGGAGTGTGAGTGGGACACCAGAACGCCAAGTAGGGACTCCTCACCGGGATGGCGCCTCCTAACCTCCTCTCCTCGCTTTTTATAGTCGCATTTTTTCGTACTTGTAAACCTTCCACCTCACTCATGTCTCACAGGAAGAAACTTGTTATAGGAGCAGTGTTATAGGTGTTAATATTAGAGTTATAGACGTTATAGATGGTGTTATTATTGTTATAGGTGTTATTGTTATGGATACTGTTATTATTGGCACACCTGCTCTCACCTGTTTACACCTGCATACCTATTGTCTCTCTGCACAAGACAGCAGCGGGGTACAAGTCTACACAGGAGGGGGCGTTCACAAATGCTCTGTTTAAAGATTAATATTTTGTCTATTTCTATATAAGGATAAAACTCCTCTAGCGGCCACCTCGATAAACCGTCTGCTCACAACAAATAACAACAACTTTTCAAATATTTCTCGTGAATTCTTTGAGCTGTGTTTGAGTTATAAGGGACCCTGTGTATAATGAATCCGTGGTAACTGATGACTCTACGTGATGATGATGATGATGATGATGATGACTTAATAATAATAATATTACCGGTAAATCAAAACAGCTGAACGTGAGAAACATAAAAAAGTTACTCATGGGATCACCTCACTTCACTTCATGTCACCTCACTTCACCTCACGTCACCTCATTTCACCTCTTCTCACTTCACCTCACTTCACTTCACCTCACTTCACCTACAGCATGACATATCACTTTTGTACTGAAGTCTGGCGGACAGACATACACACACCTCAGCCAGGTAGGTGGTGGGGGTACAGGTAAGGTAGGGGGGGGTAGGGGGTGGGTAGGTCGGTCGGTGGGTGGGTGGGCAGGTTTGTAGGTAGGTAGGTGGGTGGAGAGGTAGGTGGGTGGGCAGGTCGGTGGGTGGGTGGGCAGGCAGGCAGGTGGGTAGGCAGGCAAGTGGGTGGACAGGTCGGTGGGTGGGTGGGCAGGTCGGTGGGTGGGTGAGTGGGCAGGCCGGTGGGTGGGTGGGCAGGTCGGTGGGCGGGCAGGTAGGTAGGTGGGCACTGGCCAGGTAGGTGGGCGGGCACTGGGCAGGTAGGTGGGCAGTGGGCGGGTAGGTGGGCGGGCAGGTAGGTAGGTAGGTGGGCGGGCACGTAGGTAGGTAGGTGGGCGGGCACGTAAGTGGGCGGGCAAGTAGGTAGGTGGGCAAGCAGGCAGGTGGGCACTGGGCAGGTAGGTAGGTGGGCGGGCAGGCAGGTGAGCAGGCAGGTAGGTGGGCACTGGTCAGGTAGGTGGGCGGGCAGGTGGGCACTGGGCAGGTAGGTGGGCGGGCAGGCAGGCAGGTGGGCACTGGGCAGGTAGGTGGGCGGGCAGGCAGGTAGGTGGGCACTGGGCAGGCAGGTGGGCACTGGGTAGGTAGGTAGGCAGGTAGGTGGGCAGGCAGGTAGGTAGCTGGGGGGTGGGGGGGGGGGCGTGCGTCACATCTGCATCGGTAAACAAACTGGGTCTGTGTGTCTACTATTAGTGCGTGTTTCAGCCCGCCATGTCCAGGTTGTCTGAGCCAATTACACCCTGATGCACCTGCCAGGGTCGCTGACGGCGGCAACCAGACCCACAGAGGCTGAGCAAAGCGTTCGGGAATCTCGATGCAACGTGGTTAAGAGCCAGACATAATTGCACTCAATATTTGTGCAACATTGTCAATATTATAGATCAAGTTGCTGATATCAGGTGTCAGGAGGGGGTAAGGGGGTGTTAGGGGGGTGTCAGGAGGAAGGTAAGAGGGTGTCAGGAGGAAGGTAAGAGGGTGTCAGGAGGAAGGTAAGGGGGTGTCAGGAGGGAGGTAAGGGAGTGTCCGGTAAGGGGGTGTTAGGAGGGGGTAAGGGGGTGTCAGGAGGGAGGTAAGGGAGTGTCCGGTAAGGGGGTGTTAGGAGGGGGTAAGGGGGTGTCAGGAGGGAGGTAAGGGGGTGTTAGGAGGGGGTAAGGAGGTGTTAGTCGCCAGGAAGAAGGTAAGGGGGTATCAGGTGTCAGGAGGGGGCTAAGATGGTGTCAGGAGGAGGGTAAGGGGGTGTCAGGAGGAAGGTAAGGGGGTGTCAGGAGGGGGTAAGGGGGTGACAGGAGGAAGGTAAGGGGGTGTCAGGAGGAAGGTAAGGGGGTGTCAGGAGGAAGGTAAGGGGGTGTCAGGAGGAAGGTAAGGGGGTGTCAGGGGGGAGGTATCTGGAAAGTAACATTAGCTATGGTGGTTTAATAATCCAAAACACCTAATGAGAGGGGACCGATGTATGGGTCAGAAGCAGGGACACCTTCAGCAGACACCAGACAGGAGGAGGCCTTGTAGTGCTATAGATGAATGTCAGTAATAAACCACACTGACAGGGACACAAATGAAGAACTACTAAGATAAACAAAACTTCAAGAGAAATAATTGATATGTAAATAAAAATAATAAGATACTTTAGTCATATAATTAGGGATGAGGGAATAATAACAGATATTAATGGAAAAAGTTGATGGGATGGATGAATGAAATTATAACCTGTGTCCCCAGAGAGATACAAAACCTTACAAGATTGGTAAAAACAGCCCGAGAACGTTAGAGTGGAGGACTGTGGTCGCCAACCCTCAGATATGAAGACTGTACTCTGTAGTAGTAGTAGTAGTAGTATGAGGCATGACGAAGTAAGGGATCCCATGGTAAATATACTGAAGGAAATCTGTCACGACGTCATGGTGGAGCCGCCCCTCCTTCCATTGGACGGTGAAAATCTCCTCTGGTGTTCTCAACCGCTGACCAAGTGTAAGACGCTTTCATGCAAGATTGGCCGAGTTGTTATCCGAACAGAAGCAGCAGCCCAGAAGTTATGTTACAGCCTGGATGAGATGTCGACTGTCCTTCTCTCTCCTTAGGTCTGCCTTGCTTTGCCTCAGGGGAACGAGATCATCGGCCCCAAAGCCGACAACAGATATTGACTATGAGGCAACAGTCACTGAATGCCGCATAGACCTGTGGCTCAACTAACTCAACACAGCCAGGGTAGCTACTTATGTATCAGGATATTTAATATTAAGGTAATAAAAAGGTGGTGAAGGTGTGGCTATTAACCCCAGAATAAATATATCATGTATTACGTATTGATTGACGTCAGACTTATTCACCCTCCCCCCCTTTCCTGTGCTTCAGCTTCGAGGGCACCAAGTCGACTAAGGGCGCCTCCAAGATGCGTCGGGACCTCTTAAATGCAGAGATCTGTCAGCTGAGGGACCTCCTGCCTCTCCCTCCCTCCACCCGTCAACGTCTCTCACAGCTTCAGCTCATGGCTCTTGTCTGTGTGTACGTCAGGAAGAGCAACTACTTCCAGCAAGGTCAGTGTCTGTGTCTGTCTGTGTCTGTCAGTGTCTGTCTGTCAGTGTCTGTCAGTGTCTGTCTTTGTATCTTATTTTCTGCTTCTGCTTCTGCTTGTGTGTGTGTGTGTCTCTCCTCCATAACACGCGTCACATTTTGCCACAAATTCACCTGGTTTGACCTGACCTGGTTTGACCTGACCTAACCTAACCAACTACAATGTTATCTACGAAAACAAAATAAGAATTAAAGAAAAAAAAAACGAAAATAATACATAAAATAGATTCCTGTTATGTCTCTATCATACAAAAACAAACAAACAAACAAACACACTCACTAATTAACTTCACCGACAAGAAAAACAAACTTGCAAAAAAATAACACACAAGAAAAAACACACATTTACTCAATCCATTTTCTTAGCCTCCACAAGTTATCAACAAAAACATGTGTGTATAGAAAACGTACCTGGGGGGGGGGGGGGGGGGGGGGGTAGAGGTGAGGTAATATTGGTCACTATATTCTGCTGTCATAAGGGTGGTGGTAGTGGTGGCAGGGGTGGTGGTAGTGGTGGTGATGATGGCAGAGGTGGTGGCAGGGGTGGTGGTAGCAGGAGTGGTAGTAGTGGTGGCAGGGGTGGTGGTAGTGGTGGCAGGGGTGGTAGTAGTGGTGGCAGGGGTGGTGGTAGTGGTAGCAGGGGTGGTAGTAGTGGTGGCAGGGGTGGTGGTAGTGGTGGCAGGGGTGGTGGTAGTGGTGGCAGGGGTGGTGGTAGTGGTGGCAGGGGTGGTGGTAGTGGTAGAAGGGGTGGTGGTAGTGGTGGTGATGATGGCAGAGGTGGTGGCAGGGGTGGTGGTAGTGGTAGCAGGGGTGGTGGTAGTGGTGGTGATGATGGCAGAGGTGGTGGCAGGGGTGGTGGTAGTGGTAGCAGGGGTGGTGGTAGTGGTGGTGATGATGGCAGAGGTGGTGGCAGGGGTGGTGGTAGCAGGAGTGGTAGTAGTGGTGGCAGGGGTGGTGGTAGTGGTGGCAGGGGTGGTAGTAGTGGTGGCAGGGGTGGTGGTAGTGGTGGCAGGGGTGGTGGTAGTGGTGGCAGGGGTGGTGGTAGTGGTGGCAGGGGTGGTGGTAGTGGTGGCAGGGGTGGTGGTAGTGGTAGAAGGGGTGGTGGTAGTGGTGGTGATGATGGCAGAGGTGGTGGCAGGGGTGGTGGTAGTGGTAGCAGGGGTGGTGGTAGTGGTGGTGATGATGGCAGAGGTGGTGGCAGGGGTGGTGGTAGTGGTAGCAGGGGTGGTGGTAGTGGTGGTGATGATGGCAGAGGTGGTGGCAGGGGTGGTGGTAGTGGTAGCAGGGGTGGTGGTAGTGGTGGTGATGATGGCAGAGGTGGTGGCAGGGGTGGTGGTAGTGGTAGCAGGGGTGGTGGTAGTGGTGGCAGGGGTGGTAGTAGTGGTAGCAGGGGTAGTGGTAATGGTAGCAGGGATGGTGGTAGTAGTGGTAGCAGGGGTAGTGGTAATGGTAGCAGGGATGGTGGTAGTGGTGGCAGGGGTGGTAGGAGTGGTAGCAGGGGTGGTGGTAGTGGTGGCAAGGGTGGTGGTAGTGGTTGCAGGGGTGGTGGTAGTGGTTGCAGGGGTGGTGGTAGTGGTTGCAGGGGTGGTGGTAGTGGTGGTGATGATGGCAGAGGTGGTGGCAGGGGTGGTGGTAGTGGTAGCAGGGGTGGTAGTAGTGGTGGCAGGGGTGGTGGTAGTGGTGGCAGGGGTGGTGGTAGTGGTGGCAGGGGTGGTGGTAGTGGTGGCAGGGGTGGTGGTAGTGGTAGCAGGGGTAGTGGTAGCAGGGGTGGTGGTAGTGGTGGCAGGGGTGGTAGTAGTGGTAGCAGGGGTAGTGGTAATGGTAGCAGGGATGGTGGTAGTAGTGGTAGCAGGGGTAGTGGTAATGGTAGCAGGGATGGTGGTAGTGGTGGCAGGGGTGGTAGGAGTGGTAGCAGGGGTGGTGGTAGTGGTGGCAAGGGTGGTGGTAGTGGTGGCAGGGGTGGTGGTAGTGGTTGCAGGGGTGGTGGTAGTGGTTGCAGGGGTGGTGGTAGTGGTAGCAGGGGTGGTAGTAGTGGTGATGGCAGGGGTGGTGGCAGTGATGGTGGCAGTGATGGTGGCAGGGGTGGCGGTAGGGGAGGTGGCAGGGGTGGTGGTAGGGGAGGTGGCAGGGGTGGTGGCAGGGGTGGTGGAAGGGGTGGTGGTAGGGGTTGTAGTAGTGGTGGCAGGGGTGGTGGTAGTGGTGATGGAAGGGGTGGTGGCAGTGATGGTGGCAGTGATAGTGGCAGTGATGGTGGCAGGGGTGGTGGTAGGGGTGGTGGAAGAGGTGGTGGTAGGGGTGGCAGGGGTGGTGGTAGTGGTGATGGCAGGGGTGGTGGCAGGGGTTGCGGCAGGGGTGGTGGCAGGGGTGATGGCAGGGGTTGCGGCAAAGGTGGTGGCAGGGGCGGTGGCAGGGACGTTACACCGGGCTATTAGCTTATAATTACTAATGTTTGCTGGCCACTAATTTACCACAGTGAGCCTTGTTGATCGATGGGCCGGGGGGGGGGGAAGGGGGGGAGGGAGGGGGGAGAGGGAGGGGGGAGAGGGAGGGGGGAGGGGAGGGAGGGAACGAGGAGGGGAAGAGGAGGGGAGGGTAGAATAAGATACAGGAAAATATAAAAAAAACTGAGAGAAAAACCAACTTTGTGTGTGTGTGTAGTGTGTGTAGTGTGTGTGTGTGTGTAGTGTGTGTAGTGTGTGTGTAGTGTGTGTGTGTAGTGTGTGTGTGTGTGTGTAGTGTGTGTGTAGTGTGTGTGTGTGTAGTGTGTGTGTGTGTGTAGTGTGTGTGTAGTGTGTGTGTGTGTGTGTAGTGTGTGTGTGTGTAGTGTGTGTGTAGTGTGTGTGTGTAGTGTGTGTGTAGTGTGTGTGTGTGTGTGTCTAGTGTGTGTGTCTAGTGTGTGTGTAGTGTGTGTGTGTATAGTGTGTGTGTAGTGTGTGTGTGTGTGTGTGTGTGTGTAGTGTGCGTGTGTGTGCGTGTGTGTGTGTGTGTGTGTGCGTGTGTGTGTGGTGTGTGTGTGTGTGTAGTGTGTGTGTAGTGTGTGTGTGTGTGTGTGTGTGTGTAGTGTGTGTGTGTGTAGTGTGTGTAGTGTGTGTGTGTAGTGTGTGTAGTGTGTGTGTGTAGTGTGTGTGTGTGTAGTGTGTGTGTGTAGTGTGTGTGTGTGTGTGTAGTGTGTGTGTGTGTGTATAGTGTGTGTGTGTGTAGTGTGTGTAGTGTGTGTGTGTAGTGTGTGTAGTGTGTGTGTGTAGTGTGTGTGTGTGTAGTGTGTGTGTGTGTAGTGTGTGTGTGTAGTGTGTGTGTAGTGTGTGTGTGTGTGTGTGTAGTGTGTGTGTGTGTAGTGTGTGTGTGTGTGTAGTGTGTGTGTGTGTGTGTGTAGTGTGTGTGTGTAGTGTGTGTGTGTAGTGTGTGTGTGTGTAGTGTGTGTGTGTGTAGTGTGTGTGTAGTGTGTGTGTGTGTGTGTAGTGTGTGTGTGTGTGTGTAGTGTGTGTGTGTAGTGTGTGTGTGTGTGTGTGTGTGTAGTGTGTGTGTGTGTAGTGTGTGTAGTGTGTGTGTGTGTAGTGTGTGTGTGTAGTGTGTGTGTGTGTGTGTGTGTGTGTGTGTGTGTGTGTGTGTGTGTGTAGTGTGTGTGTGTGTAGTGTGTGTGTGTGTAGTGTGTGTGTGTGTGTGTGTAGTGTGTGTGTGTAGTGTGTGTGTAGTGTGTGTGTGTAGTGTGTGTGTGTGTAGTGTGTGTGTGTGTGTGTAGTGTGTGTGTGTGTGTGTGTGTGTAGTGTGTGTGTAGTGTGTGTAGTGTGTGTGTGTGTGTGTGTGTGTAGTGTGTGTAGTGTGTGTGTGTGTAGTGTGTGTGTAGTGTGTGTGTGTGTGTGTGTGTGTAGTGTGTGTGTGTGTGTAGTGTGTGTGTGTGTGTGTAGTGTGTGTGTGTGTGTAGTGTGTGTGTAGTGTGTGTAGTGTGTGTGTAGTGTGTGTGTGTGTGTAGTGTGTGTGTAGTGTGTGTGTGTGTAGTGTGTAGTGTGTAGTGTGTGTAGTGTGTGTGTGTGTGTAGTGTGTGTGTGTGTGTGTGTGTGTGTGTAGTGTGTGTGTGTGTGTGTGTGTGTGTAGTGTGTGTGTCTGTGTGTGTGTAGTGTGTAGTGTGTGTGTGTGTGTGGTGTGTGTGTGTGTGTGTGTAGTGTGTGTGTGTGTAGTGTGTGTGTAGTGTGTGTGTAGTGTGTAGTGTGTGTGTGTGTGTGTGGTGTGTGTGTGTGTAGTGTGTGTGTGTGTGTAGTGTGTGTGTAGTGTGTGTAGTGTGTGTGTAGTGTGTGTGTGTGTAGTGTGTGTGTGTGTAGTGTGTGTGTAGTGTGTGTGTAGTGTGTAGTGTGTGTGTAGTGTGTGTGTGTGTGTGTGTAGTGTGTAGTGTGTGTGTGTGTGTGTGTGTGTGTAGTGTGTGTGTGTGTAGTGTGTGTGTGTGTGTGTGTGTAGTGTGTGTGTGTGTAGTGTGTGTGTAGTGTGTGTGTGTGTGTGTAGTGTGTGTGTGTGTGTGTAGTGTGTGTGTGTGTGTGTGTGTAGTGTGTGTGTGTGTGTGTGTAGTGTGTGTGTGTGTGTGTGTGTAGTGTGTAGTGTGTGTGTGTGTGTGTGTGTGTGTGTAGTGTGTGTGTGTGTAGTGTGTGTAGTGTGTAGTGTGTGTGTGTGTGTAGTGTGTGTGTAGTGTGTGTGTGTAGTGTGTGTGTGTGTAGTGTGTGTGTGTGTGTAGTGTGTGTGTGTAGTGTGTGTGTGTGTGTAGTGTGTGTGTGTGTGTAGTGTGTGTGTGTAGTGTGTGTGTGTGTGTGTGTGTAGTGTGTGTGTGTGTGTAGTGTGTGTGTAGTGTGTGTGTGTGTGTGTAGTGTGTGTGTGTAGTGTGTGTGTGTGTGTGTGTAGTGTGTGTGTGTGTGTGTAGTGTGTGTAGTGTGTGTGTGTGTGTGTGTGTAGTGTGTGTGTAGTGTGTGTGTGTGTGTGTGTGTAGTGTGTGTGTAGTGTGTGTGTGTGTGTGTGTGTAGTGTGTGTGTGTGTGTAGTGTGTGTGTGTAGTGTGTGTAGTGTGTGTGTGTGTGTAGTGTGTGTGTGTAGTGTGTGTGTGTGTGTGTGTGTGTAGTGTGTGTGTGTGTGTAGGTAGTGTGTGTGTGTGTGTAGTGTGTGTGTGTGTAGTGTGTGTAGTGTGTGTGTGTGTGTGTTCTGTTCTGTCAACTCGTTTGTTATCTTTGTTCTGTGTTGTTATTGGTCGTTCTCCAGTACATCCTCGTTACTGTTCTCCACCAGTCTATCTATCTATCTATCTATCTATCTATCAAGCACAAAATACAATTCCTTTAAAATAGACGAAATTCTCCAACAACTTTTTTAATACAATTATTTTTTGTAAAGAATAAATTTACACGACACTACACAAGCCATATATAAAGCTACAAGTTATATTATAGCTTATATACCGCATATTATAGCTTATATACCGCATATTATAGCTCATATACCGCATATTATAGCTCATATACCGCATATTATAGCTTATATACCGCATATTATAGCTCATACGGGTATATATACAGAGCCATCACCGCGACACCTGGATGACGTCACGACCTATATACCTTTGCCCCTTAATTACAGGTGATATTATTACCTGCCGGCCATCTTTACCTACAAACATAAGCTGTTATTATCAGGTTATAAATTAATATTATTCCTTCCCTAGTCCTAGAGGGGCTTAGGTGAGGAGGATAAGACGGTGATTTTCGACTTTGTGGATTGTTGGTCGTAGGGGTATATAACATTATATTGCCCCTCTCTCTCTCTCTCTCTCTCTCTCTCTCTCTCTCTCCAGCCTGGGTTAATTTAGTGTATGACGTCACTGTGTTTATGTTATGTGATCACTGTCATTACCAACGTCAATATGAGTGTTGTTGTTGTTGTTGTTGTTGTTGTTTATTTGTTTTAATTGTTGTGAATGTTTGTTTGTTTGTATGTGTAATTGATGGTGGTGATATTTTACAACAATCACCACTACTACTATTTCTAACTTACTAACAACAACCACAACTATTTCCCCCTCAGCTTCCTACCACCACTACCCACACCCCTACAGCTTCCTACCACAACCACAACTATTATCCCCTCAGCTTCCTACCACCACTACCCACACCCCTACAGCTTCCTTCCACAACCACAACTATTACCCCCTCAGCTTCCTACCACCACTACCCACACCCCTACAGCTTCCTACCACAACCACAACTATTATCACCCAGCTTCCTACCACCACTACCCCCCCCCCCTCCCTCCAATACCTGTGACAAGGTGCACAAGTCATTAACATTCCAAGAGGCTGCCGGGGCTGGGTCAAAGGTCACCACCGTGGTCATGGTCGCCCCGCGGGGTACTGGGGCGGGGCGGGGTGGGGCGGATGGGGAGGAGGGGTGGTGCAGGGGTGGGGGGAGAGAGGGAAGACGTGGGAAGATGGGGTGAGGCGGGGCACTGTGGAACGAGTTAAGAGAGGGGGGAGGGGGAGAGGCAGGATGGAATGGGGAGGGGCATGATAGGGTGGGGAGGGGCATGATAGGGTGGGGAGGGGTATGATAGGGTGGGGCAAGGCGGGGCAAGGCGGGGCAGAGCGGGGCGAAGCGGGGTAGGGCGGGGCGGGGCTGGACGGGGCGGAAACATACAGTATGAATCAAACTGCGATGAGACGACCTACTGGGTGAGTCAGGGCACTATGGTAGGGTGGTATGTCCCCAGTACCTGCTATACCCAGTACCTGCTACACACAGTACCTGCTACACCCAGTACCTGCTATACCCCTAGTACCTGCTATACCCCTAGTACCTGCTATACCCAGTACCTGCTATACCCAGTACCTGCTATACTCCTAGTACCTGCTATACCCAGTACCTGCTATACTCCCAGTACCTGCTATACTCCCAGTACCTGCTATACTCCCAGTACCTGCTATACCCCTAGTACCTGCTATACCCAGTACCTGCTATACCCAGTACCTGCTATACTCCTAGTACCTGCTATACCCAGTACCTGCTATACCCAGTACCTGCTATACTCCCAGTACCTGCTATACCCCCAGTACCTGCTATACTCCCAGTACCTGCTATACCCCCAGTACCTGCTATACTCCCAGTACCTGCTATACTCCCAGTACCTGCTATACCCAGTACCTGCTATACTCCCAATACCTGCTATACCCCCAGTACCTGCTATACCCAGTACCTGCTATAATCCCAGTACCTGCTATACTCCCAGTACCTGCTATACTCCCAGTACCTGCTATACCCAGTACCTACTATACTCCCAGTACCTGCTATACCCCCAGTACCTGCTATACCCCCAGTACCTGCTATACCCAGTACCTGCTATACCCCCAGTACCTACTATACTTCCAGTACCTGCTATACTTCCAGTACCTGCTATACCCAGTACCTGCTATACTCCCAGTACCTGCTATACCCAGTACCTGCTATACTCCCAGTACCTGCTATACTCCCAGTACCTGCTATACCCCTAGTACCTGCTATACCCAGTACCTGCTATACTCCCAGTACCTGCTATACCCAGTACCTGCTATACTCTCAGTACCTGCTATACTCCCAGTACCTGCTATACCCAGTACCAGCTATACCCAGTACCTGCTATACTCCCAGTACCTGCTATACCCAGTACCTGCTATACCCAGTACCTGCTATACTCCCAGTACCTGCTATACTCCCAGTACCTGCTATACTCCCAGTACCTGCTATACCCAGTACCTGCTATACTCCCAGTACCTGCTATACCCAGTACCTGCTATACCCAGTACCTGCTATACCCAGTACCTGCTATACTCCCAGTACCTGCTATACCCAGTACCTGCTATACTCCCAGTACCTGCTATACCCAGTACCTGCTATACTCCCAGTACCTGGTATACCCAGTACCTGCTATACCCAGTACCTGCTATACCCAGTACCTGCTATACTCAATGCAGCACAAAGTCTGTATATCGTCTCTAACACTGTGTTATTATACCTGTGTGTGGCCGTCATCACCTAATCTAACCCAACCTCACGTCACCTCACCTCACAACCTCACCTAACCTAACCTAATCCCAACCCAACCCAACCCAACCTCACCTCACCTCGCCTCGCCTCGCCTCCTCGCCCTCACGCTCTTAAAGAAAGGTTTAAGAGGACGACAATCTCACTCGGTTGACTTTAGTGTAACACAATGGAGGCGGGGGAGCACTTTACTGCCCCCGTAATGATTCCTTCTATGAGCACCAGCACAGACTATGTAACGGAGCAACTGTGCCGCCATACTGTGAGGGAGGTGAGGGGGTGGGTGAGGGAGGTGAGGGGTGGGTGAGGGAGGTGAGGGGGTGGGTGAGGGAGGTGAGGGGGTGGGTGAGGGAGGTGAGGGGGTGTGAGGGAGGTGAGGGGGTGTGAGGGAGGTGAGGGGGTGGGTGAGGGAGGTGAGGGGGTGTGTGAGGGAGGTGAGGGGGTGGGTGAGGGAGGTGAGGGGGTGGGTGAGGGAGGTGAGGGGTGGGTGAGGGAGGGTGAGGGGGTGTGAGGGAGGTGAGGGGGTGTGTGAGGGAGGTGAGGGGGTGGGTGAGGGAGGTGAGGGGGTGGGTGAGGGAGGTGAGGGGTGTGAGGGAGGTGAGGGGTGGGAGGTGAGGGGGTGTGTGAGGGAGGTGAGGGGGTGTGAGGGAGGTGATGGGGGTGTGAGGGAGGTGATGGGGGTGGGTGAGGGAGGTGAGGGGGTGTGAGGGAGGTGAGGGGGTGTGAGGGAGGTGAGGGGGTGGGTGAGGGAGGTGAGGGGGTGTGAGGGAGGTGAGGGGGTGTGAGGGAGGTGAGGGGTGTGAGGGAGGTGAGGGGTGTGAGGGAGGTGAGGGGGTGTGTGAGGGAGGTGAGGGGGTGTGAGGGAGGTGATGGGGGTGTGAGGGAGGTGAGGGGGTGTGTGAGGGAGGTGAGGGGGTGTGAGGGAGGTGATGGGGGTGTGAGGGAGGTGATGGGGGTGGGTGAGGGAGGTGAGGGGGTGTGAGGGAGGTGAGGGGGTGTGAGGGAGGTGAGGGGGTGTGAGGGAGGTGAGGGGGTGGGTGAGGGAGGTGAGGGGGTGTGAGGGAGGTGAGGGGTGTGAGGGAGGTGAGGGGGTGTGAGGGAGGTGAGGGGGTGTGAGGGAGGTGAGGGGTGTGAGGGAGGTGAGGGGGTGTGAGGGAGGTGAGGGGGTGTGAGGGAGGTGAGGGGGTGGTGAGGGAGGTGAGGGGGTGTGAGGGAGGTGAGGGGGTGGGTGAGGGAGGTGAGGGGTGTGTGAGGGAGGTGAGGGGGTGTGAGGTGTGAGGGAGGTGAGGGGGTGTGTGAGGGAGGTGAGGGGGTGTGAGGTGTGAGGGGGTGTGAGGGAGGTGAGGGGGTGGGTGAGGGAGGTGAGGGGGTGGGTGAGGGAGGTGAGGGGGTGGGTGAGGGAGGTGAGGGGGTGGGTGAGGGAGGTGAGGGGGTGGGTGAGGGAGGTGAGGGGGTGGGTGAGGGAGGTGAGGGGGTGTGAGGGAGGTGAGGGGTGTGAGGGAGGTGAGGGGGTGGGTGAGGGAGGTGAGGGGGTGTGAGGGAGGTGAGGGGGTGGGAGGTGAGGGGGTGTGTGAGGGAGGTGAGGGGGTGTGTGAGGGAGGTGAGGGGGTGTGAGGTGTGAGGGGGTGTGAGGGAGGTGAGGGGGTGTGTGAGGGAGGTGAGGGGGTGTGAGGTGTGAGGGGGTGGGTGAGGGAGGTGAGGGGGTGTGAGGTGTGAGGGGGTGTGAGGGAGGTGAGGGGGTGTGTGAGGGAGGTGAGGGGGTGTGGGAGGTGAGGGGGTGTGAGGGAGGTGAGGGGGTGTGTGAGGGAGGTGAGGGGGTGGGTGAGGGAGGTGAGGGGGTGGGTGAGGGAGGTGAGGGGGTGTGTGAGGGAGGTGAGGGGGTGGGTGAGGGAGGTGAGGGGGTGGGTGAGGGAGGTGAGGGGTGTGAGGGAGGTGAGGGGTGGGAGGTGAGGGGGTGGTGTGTGGGAGGTGAGGGGGTGTGAGGGAGGTGAGGGGGTGGGTGAGGGAGGTGAGGGGTGTGAGGGAGGTGAGGGGGTGTGAGGGAGGTGATGGTGGTGTGAGGGAGGTGATGGGGGTGGGTGAGGGAGGTGAGGGGGTGGGTGAGGGAGGTGAGGGGGTGGGTGAGGGAGGTGAGGGGGTGTGAGGGAGGTGAGGGGGTGGGTGAGGGAGGTGGGGGGTGGGTGAGGGAGGTGAGGGGGTGGGTGAGGGAGGTGGTGGTGGGTGAGGGAGGTGATGGTGGGTGAGGGAGGTGAGGGGGTGTGAGGGAGGTGAGGGGGGTGAGGGAGGTGAGGGGGTGTGTGAGGGAGGTGAGGGGGTGTGAGGGAGGTGAGGGGGGTGGGTGAGGGAGGTGAGGGGGTGGGTGAGGGAGGTGCTGGGGGGGGTGGGGGAGGTGATGGGGGGGGGTGAGGGAGGTGATGGGGGTGGGGTGAGGGAGGTGAGGGGGTGTGTGAGGGAGGTGAGGGAGGTGAGGGAGGTGAGGGGGTGTGTGAGGGAGGTGAGGGGGTGTGAGGGAGGTGAGGGGGTGTGAGGGAGGTGATGGGGGTGGGTGAGGGAGGTGAGGGGGGTGTGAGGGAGGTGATGGGGGTGGGTGAGGGAGGTGATGGGGGTGGGTGAGGGAGGTGATGGGGGTGGGTGAGGGAGGTGTGGGGGTGGGTGCGGGAGGTGAGGGGGTGGGTGAGGGAGGTGAGGGTGTGTGTGAGGGAGGTGAGGGGGTGGGTGAGGGAGGTGAGGGGGTGGTGAGGGAGGTGAGGGGGTGTGAGGGAGGTGAGGGGGTGGGTGGTGAGGGGTGTGAGGGAGGTGAGGGGGTGTGTGAGGGAGGTGAGGGGGTGTGAGGGTGAGGGGGTGGTGCGGGAGGTGAGGGGGTGGTGAGGGAGGTGAGGGGGTGTGAGGTGTGAGGGGGTGGGTGAGGGAGGTGAGGGGGTGTGAGGGAGGTGAGGGGGTGTGTGAGGGAGGTGAGGGGGTGTGAGGTGTGAGGGGGTGTGAGGGAGGTGAGGGGGTGTGTGAGGGAGGTGAGGGGTGGGTGAGGGAGGTGAGGGGGTGGGTGAGGGAGGTGAGGGGGTGGGTGAGGGAGGTGAGGGGGTGTGAAGGAGGTGAGGGGGTGTGTGAGGGAGGTGAGGGGGTGGGTGAGGGAGGTGAGGGGGGGGTCAGGGAGGAGGGGGGTGTGGGAGGTGGGGGAGGGGGTGGTGAGGGAGGGTGGGGGTGTGAGGGAGGTGAGGGGGTGGGTGAGGGAGGTGAGGGGGTGGGTGAGGGAGGTGATGGGGGTGGGTGAGGGAGGTGAGGGGGTGGGTGAGGGAGGTGAGGGGGTGGGTGAGGGAGGTGATGGGGGTGTGAGGGAGGTGAGGGGGTGGGTGAGGGAGGTGAGGGGGGTGTGAGGGAGGTGAGGGGGGTGTGAGGGAGGTGATGGGGGTGGGTGAGGGAGGTGAGGGGGGTGTGAGGGAGGTGATGGGGGTGGGTGAGGGAGGTGAGGGGGTGGGTGAGGGAGGTGAGGGGGTGGTGAGGGAGGTGAGGGGGTGTGAGGGAGGTGAGGGGGTGGTGAGGGAGGTGATGGGGGTGGTGAGGGAGGTGAGGGGGGTGTGAGGGAGGTGAGGGGGTGGGTGAGGGAGGTGAGGGGGTGGGTGAGGGAGGTGATGGGGTGGGTGAGGGAGGTGAGGGGGTGGGTGAGGGAGGTGAGGGGGTGGGTGAGGGAGGTGAGGGGGTGGGTGAGGGAGGTGAGGGGGTGGGTGAGGGAGGTGAGGGGGTGTGTGAGGGAGGTGAGGGAGGTGAGGGGGTGTGTGAGGGAGGTGAGGGGGTGGGTGAGGGAGGTGAGGGGGTGGGTGAGGGAGGTGAGGGGGTGTGAGGGAGGTGAGGGGGTGGGTGAGGGAGGTGAGGGGGTGGGTGAGGGAGGTGAGGGGGTGTGAGGGAGGTGAGGGGGGGGGGTGAGGGAGGTGAGGGGGGGGTGAGGGAGGTGAGGGGGTGTGAGGGAGGTGAGGGGGTGTGAGGGAGGTGATGGGGGTGGGTGAGGGAGGTGAGGGGGTGGGTGAGGGAGGTGAGGGGGTGGGTGAGGGAGGTGATGGGGGTGGGTGAGGGAGGTGATGGGGGTGGGTGAGGGAGGTGAGGGGGGTGTGAGGGAGGTGATGGGGGTGTGAGGGAGGTGACGGGGGTGTGAGGGAGGTGAGGGGGGTGTGAGGGAGGTGATGGGGGTGGGTGAGGGAGGTGAGGGGGGTGTGAGGGAGGTGATGGGGGTGGGTGAGGGAGGTGATGGGGGTGGGTGAGGGAGGTGATGGGGGTGGGTGAGGGAGGTGAGGGGGGTGTGAGGGAGGTGATGGGGGTGGGTGAGGGAGGTGAGGGGGGTGTGAGGGAGGTGATGGGGGTGGGTGAGGGAGGTGATGGGGGTGGGTGAGGGAGGTGATGGGGGTGGGTGAGGGAGGTGAGGGAGGTGAGGGGGTGGGTGAGGGGAGGTGAGGGGGTGGGTGAGGGGGTGTGTGAGGGAGGTGAGGGGGTGTGTGAGGGAGGTGAGGGGGTGTGAGAGGGAGGTGAGGGGGTGTGAGAGGGAGGAGTGTGAGGGAGGTGAGAGGGAGGAGTGTGAGAGGGAGGAGTGTGAGGGAGGTGAGGGGGTGTGAGGGAGGTGAGGGGGGTGAGGGGGTGTGAGGGAGGAGTGTGAGGGAGAAGTATGTCCCAATGCTTAAGCTTCAGGTGAAATAAGCTGGGGGCTAATCTTCAGGTGATCCTTTATTATTGTCTTGCACAGAGATAATTACTCAAAAATAAGACCATTTATGTTAGGTTAGGTTAACAGCCTAGCACCTGAGCCCAGCACCTGTACCCAGCACCTGAGCCTAGCACCTGTACCCAGCACCTGTACCTAGCACCTGAGCCTAGCACCTGTACCCACCACCTGTACCCAGCACCTGAGCCTAGCACCTGTACCTAGCACCTGTACCCACCACCTGTACCCAGCACCTGTACCTAGCACCTGAGCCTAGCACCTGTACCCACCACCTGAGCCTAGCACCTGTACCCACCACCTGAGCCTAGCACCTGTACCCACCACCTGAGCCTAGCACCTGTACCCAGCACCTGAGCCTAGCACCTGTACCCACCACCTGTACCCAGGACCCCGTACACCTGCCAATTAGTGTACCCTAATATAATCTGCCTCTTAAAATAACCAACAATATTAAAATTACTTAGTTATTAATTAACTTGTATATTCGTTTACATAATTTCACCAATAATTTAAAGAACACAAATAATGGGTTTAGTGTTCATACTAAGACACAATATATGCTTAATACATACATACATACATACAGTACATACATACATACATAATAATGGCCGCCCTTCGTGTAACGAGGATGGCCGGTCCAAGGGCCATTTGGGCGTGAATTTGTTTAAGGTGTAGAAGCTGTCGCCAACACAACAACCACACCCTAAGTTAACGAGCTGCATGACCCAGTGACAAGGAATAGTCCGGGAAGACCGGACAACTCGCCAACTGCACTGGCTAACTATTACCCCGGAACACGGTCCACAAATCGATTAACATCCAAGTCCCCAATTACTGCTGGGTAGACAGAGGCAAATGGCGTAAAGAAACTTGCCCATAGTTTCACCCTGCTCTGGGATCGAACCTGGGTCCACTCGCTTGTAAGGCGAGCATGCTGACCATTACACCGCATACATACATACACAACAAACACACACGTAAGCGAGGCCACAAATCCTTAAACGAGTTACAACCATTGCCATGACTCTAGTCCCCAGCCTAATACCCCAAAGCTTCTTTCTGGTCTAGGCCTATACTGCAGGCCCCAGTCTCTCAGTTAGCTCAGCCATGTCAATATTATTATTATTATCCACTCTGTATTTCCTGGCTAAATAAACTGGACCTCCCACACACACCTGTCCCCACACACCTGTACCCCCCCACCTGACCTACACCTTCATCACCTCACATGACCGCTGCTTCTAATCACCATATACTCCTCAACTAACACTTCAATACATTACACGTAAACAACAAGTATTAACCCTTAACAAGGTAACAAAGTCGTTAATGACAGAACTGGTGTGAAGCCAAGTCGTTCTTCGTGGGAAAAAATAAGATAAAACTCAATATTCACCTGAAGATTAGCACCCCTCCGCTTAATTCACCTGTTGAACATCTACTCAGAAAGTACCAGGTTGGGTTAGGTTAAATCAGACCAAAATAAGTCAGATTAGGTTAAGTTAGGTTATTTTATCTTAAGGTGAAATAGGGGGGGGGTAATCTTCAGGTGATCTATTCTTCCTACCTCCCAACTACGAGGAGATTAGGGCCGGGCGGGGGGGGGGGGGGGGTGACGTCAGCCAAAAGGTCAGTCACAGCTCCTACACACACTCACAGCAGTAACGAGTTATGAGACATTCTTCTTAAAACATTCTTCTTAGGTGTTTAAATCAAGGTCCACACGTTCAAAAATCACTACATAAAAATCACTACAGTAGATTACAGTCACATCGAGCTCAAGACTTCTGTAATGTACATAATCAGCTTGTTGTCATATCAGCTGTAACTCTTGTCTCATCACAGCACTTTAAATAACTACAACTCACGTCACAGTCTTAACTATAACATTTCACTTAAGTTCTCTAATAGATCTTCACTATAACACAACCCGATATACAACCCAACCACAACACAACAATGACTCGTCTACCAGAAACAACACATTGATAACAAGACGAGAAAGTTTAACATACTAACTGGTGATACTTGAAATGAAGCAGTTGCCATATACATTATCTACCAGCGCCATCTAGTGCATGAATTACCAACTATAATCCAGTACGTTGCCATCTTGCACTATAAAATAAAACAAAATAACCCCCAAAAAATTGTCATATATTTCAAATTTAAAATATTTTTCCCCAATATGTTAGATTAGGTTATGTTATGTTAGGTTAGGTTAAGGTGTAATAATAAGCTAGGGTGACTAATCTTCAATGGTTGTTACATTTGGCCACCTCCACCACCTTCACTTGGCCACCTCCACCACCCTCACTTGGCCACCTCCACCACCCTCACTTGGCCACCTCAACAAGATACAGTTTAGAAGGACTTAAGTGGATCAATATTATGCCAAGCTGTAGTGGGTATTGTGCCCGGCGCTTCCACCTACCTAGTGCCCACTCCAACCTACCCAGCGCTCCCACCCCCTCACTGATTCTTCTTCTTCTTCTTCTTTTTTCTTTATTCTTTTTCTTCTTCGTTTTATTATTATTATTATTATTATTATTATTATTATTATTATTATCATCATCATCATCAATTTAATATAATAAGCAAGAAGTAAACATTGATAATAAATTAAGAGAGTATTTCCTGGTGCCCACAGCCATGAAGCAAGCAGCCAGCCGCTCTGAGTCACCCAACCTGGAGTTCCTCAAGGTGTGTAGTACGAACCTCTCCTGTTTATAGTGATCGAAAAGTCCATGTGCACCTGAGATAATCAAATAGTATTTCTTTGTTATATACCTTCCTATACCGACATTATTATATACCTTGTTTTACTTGCGGTATATATTGGTTATGGTATCCACTTTCAATACTTACTGTGAATGTTTCTATTATTTATTGTAAGAATAATAAGGTAAATAATTGGAGAGTTGATTATTGAGGTGCACAGGGACTTTTCGATCACTCTGTTTGTGTAGTTAAATAGACTCTATCATTGTTTGTTTACTTTCTATTGAAGACATTAGGTAGTTATTTATATATAGTGACAGAGAGAGAGAGAGAGAGAGAGAGAGAGAGAGAGAGAGAGAGAGAGAGAGTAGCCCCTGTCACCTGGTATCGCATCTGTGCTCACCAAGATTCGAACCCCTAGGCTTCTTAGCTCTTAAAACCGAATGACTGACGATTACACCTGCCCAAAAACCCACCTTCTTGGAATCCGAACCCGGGACCTTTTAAACCCGGAGTCGACTTTACAGACTCTTAATTCCACCCAAGCATTCACTTCCCTTTTTTCTTACTTGACCTTCGATTCGAATCTGTGACCTCTTGACCTTGAGTTGACCCCCACAAGACCATTAATTCCAACTCAGTACATTCCTTCCTTAACCTGGATTCGAACCTGGGACGTCTATGGTGTGAGTGTGCAACTTTTGACACGATTTATTCAATATCTTCAAAAAAGAAAAAATACTCTACCTCTCTTTTGGATATTCTAATTCTGAGTATAAATTCTAGGTTTGGAATTTCTTTTATCTTCTATTTAAGGAATTTTTGGTCTGTACTAACTTCCAAAAATTCATCAAAATCTTAGTTATGACGCAAATAATTCTGTTCCTTAATTCTCGTCTCTAAGATATCCTAAAAATCCTGCCATGAAAAAATAAAAATCTACAAATTCTATCCCCATAAATTCTGTTCCACGAAGCAATTAATTCTTGCCACAAATTCCTACTGGGGAAAAAACTAATTCCGTCCATAAATTCTGAGGAGGAATTTGTCTTGGTGGCGGAGGAGGGTGACGGTGGTCTTAACACGCCTCAAGTTTATTGCTCTAACAATTCAGTTTTACGTCCCAGAGTGTCGCGGCAGCTGCTTCAACGCCCACTACCCACGCCCACCGCCTTAGTCCACACTACGTTCATCTACACGCCCATAGTTAACTCATGTCTACGCCAAAGACTATGCTAAGTCCATCCCCACGCCCACGACTACGCCCATGCTACGTCCATCTTCACGCCCACACATACGTTCCTGATCACGCTTAAACCCACACCCAAAACCCACATCCACACCCATTATACCCAACGCCCACGTAGCTGATCCCACGCCAACGCCCACGTCCAAGCCGCCCATCTGCATTCACAATAAATCCATCGAGCGAAGGAAGGAATGAATGAACAATACCGAGAGGCTAACACTTTAACGTTCCCCCCCCCCCCCCCGTACTGGGACTGGGAGGGGGGGAGGGGGAGAGAGGGAGGGAGGGAGGGAGGGAAGAAGAGGAAAGAGAGAGAGAGAGAAATCCTAACCACCACTACAATAACTCAAACACACACACACACACACACACACACACACAATGGTTCTATAAACGTTCAGGTGCAACAATTAAAATTCCTAATAGTGTTTTGTAGAGCCAGGTAGAGGCGTCTGGACGGGGGCACGAGAGTAGAGGGTGGCAGAGGGTATGTGTGTAGGGGATACCTGATACTGCCCTGTGTGTGTGTGTGTGTGTGTGTGTGTGTTCAGCTGTAGGGAGCTGAAATTATATACAAAGCTGTGGTCCTCCCCACCCTGCTATATGGCAGCGAGACATGGGTCACATACAGGAGGGACCTCAAGACACTTGAAAACTTTCACCAACGTAGTCTACGTTCCATTCTCCGAGTTTGCTGGGAAGACAAGAGAACAAATGCTAGTATTGTTGCTAACACCAACTGTAGGAGCATCGAGGCTACTATTATCCATGAACAACTACGCTGGACTGACCATGTTACCTGCATGGACGACAGTAGACTGCCAAAGCAGCAGCTACTTTACAGTCACCTAACGAATAGTAAACGTAACGCCGGGGGGCAACTGAAAAGGTACAAGGATAGTCTTAAGACAAACCTGAAAAAGAGCCAAATCGACCCCCTCACCTGGGAGAAGATTACTCCACACCGTAACGCTTGGAGAGCGCCACACAAGAAGGTGTCAATACTTTCGAGTTAGCCCGACTGCATAACGAGGCAGACAAGCCCCAACGCCGGAAAGACGCTGTCGCCGCCCCTCCCGCAGTAGATGTAGCCCTCCACACGTGCAACATCTGTGAACGACCCTGCGGGTCCCGTATCGGCCTCTTTAGTCACCTCAGAACTCACCAACCTAGGTGACATCCTTAATTACTCACATCATTGTATCATAGCTGGATGATCGTCATACTCGATTCCTAGTGGCAGCAAAGTAGTAGTGTGTGTGTGTGTGTGTGTGTGTGTGTTTAAGGTGAGGGGTCTTGGTCCCAGTAGGTCCCAGTATGTCCCAAATAGGTCCCAATCATCCCAAATCTCTCATACCTGACAACAACAACAACAACACACCCACAGCTACGGCAGAGTCTCAGTTCACTACGGTCGCCATATTGCCACCACTACCACCGTCACATCATAACTACGACACCTACACATGACCTGACCTCCTGCCTTACGAGATATAAACATGATGGCCGATTCTTAAAGCTTTGTATGTTTAACTTCTCTTTAGTGATGATGTGAGAACGTATCTAATTGACTCACTTTAACTACGACACAAAGATTCCCAGAGTATCGTAAGTTATTTTTTGTTCCCGTAGATAAAGAAGTAAGAGGTATTTTGACTTAGTTAAATGATCACACACACACACACACACACACACACACACATCATTAAAACTCTTCAGAGACAATACATGGTTTAAGAGGCCACAAGAAGGAGGTTCTTGTAAGAGGCCAACCATCCGTCATGAGGCCGTTCCATCGACCTCCCCGGGTGGCTCGTGTTGGGTGTCTGATGGTGCGGGAGATGCCATCACTCAGGGGCCCAGGCGACAATGGTGCTGGGGCCCCTAATGATGGTCCCCACCCGCTGTAAACTGGGTCCTTACCTTAATATTCCCCTCCACCAGGTTAATGCATAAATACGTGGTGGTAATTAAGTAGAGTTTAGTGTCCCAAGGATGAGGAGTGTGGGTGGGTGTGGGTGGTGTGGGTGTAGTGGTGGGTGTGGATAGGGTGGAGTAGGTGTAAGGTGGGTGGGGAGATGGTGTGAGGTGGGTGGGTAGACAGACAGACAGTAAAATAAGCAGAAAAGGTTAAATACTGATGAAAATAGGTGAGAGGTCAAGGTCGGGGTCACAGGTGGGGGTCACAGGTGGGGGTCATAGGTCAAAGTCACAGCTCGTGGTCACAGGGTATAAGACACTACTTGAGCAACACGTAGACAGACACTAATGAAACAAGGCAGTTAGGTCATGTTAATAGGCAGTTTGGGAGTATTGTGTGTAGGACAGACAGACACACACACACACTTTATATCTAGTTAATCTATTTACTGAGTTATCAACATACCTATTAATTACTAAACAAGCTAATTAACTAACTAATAACCTAACAAGCTTAATATTAACTCAAGAACTAACTCATTAAAATATTGATCAAATATTACCATTATTACCATAAATATTTCATAACTTTCCTCTAATTGACAACGTTATTTTAAATCATATTATTATTATTAGTAGTAGTAGTAGTATTGTTGTTGTTGTTTTTTCATTATTATTATTATTATTATTATTATTATTCCTATTATTATTATTATTATCATTATCATTTCTCTCTGTCATCTTCACTACTGCCAACACCTCACAAGCTAAACAACATCTATTCAACCCTATTTCACGGTTACCTATTTCACCAATTACACCTATCAGGATTACTTACTTGTAAAGTCTATTGTCATTACCACTAATTACCTGTCAATTACCTGTTTCCATTTAACCTTTGACCCAGGAGGGGAGGTCAGAGGTCACGAGGCTTTAATGATTAGCTGAGGGCATCCGGGGGTGCGTATCACGTTCTCTTGAGGTGAGGGGTGAGGGTGGTGAGGGGGGGTGAGGGGGGTGGGGGGTTGGGGTGAGGGGGGTGAGGGTGTACTAGGATCAGGGAGTGTGGGGAGGGGTGATAAAAGGGATAAGGGGTAGAGGCATAAAGGGTAAGGTAAAGGGTGAATAATCTCCCATATATTTACGTCTTGGCAACCTAAAATATTTCAAAACATGACGTCATAAGTTGGAGATGGTGACGTCACTCGGCCAACGTCACGTAAAAGATGATTTTTCTCCCAGGGTTATCAACCACTTCACCTTCAACTTTCTCTTCACGATCTTTTATACCTGTATATATATTTTCAGTAATTTGCTCATTAATAAATTACGATATCCTTTACTAATAACGTAAGGTGAAATATACGAAATTAAGTCTGTGATATAGGGATTTATTTTTAAAGTTTGTTTTATAAGAAATCATGACATCAGCACTGAGAGGCCTTGTCTATCCTAGGGGGAAAAAAGGTGGGAAGGTACAATTACTCAGAAGAGATTAAGTACAGCATCTTGTGTCCCTGTCTGTCTGTCTGTCTGTCTGTCTGTCTCTAAGCCATGTGTATTCGGTCACTGTGTGTGTGTGTGTGTGCACCAACACTTACAAGCCTGCCTGAGTGAACATGTGCATTTATGTGTCTGTGTTTACACCTTTAGTGAGAAGAAATGAAAGTATATCTGTGTGTACATGAGTGTAGGTTTAGACGAGTGTACAGCTGTGTCCATGAGTGTAGAGAGAGAGAGAGAGAGAGAGAGAGAGAGAGAGAGAGAGAGAGAGAGAGAGAGAGAGACTAGGCCTACAGAGACGCCAGAAATCCTTGAGAAAAATTTAGGCTTATGTCAAGGTGTCGAACTGTCACACTCCCTCACAGTGTCTCTCTCTCTCTCTCTCTCTCTCTCTCTCTCTCTTTCTCTCTCTCCTTGTCATTGCTGAGTGAACTAAACACAAGTGTGTGTGTGTGTGTATGCTGTGTGTGTATTGATGAGGTACACACACACACATGTATTACAGGTGTGTGTGTGTGCTAAAGGTGTACACGTGTAATACACCTGTTATGTTATCACTGTACACAAGTGTTAGTGACACTGTAAGTAGAAGGTGGGCAGAGGTTCGCCTGACGTAGTTTCCATAATTGTGTTATTGGAAGGTGAAAAGACAAGCCAGGCGCTACTGAATGCTTGTGCTGGCGAGAGTTTCTAAAATCTATCAAACTCCATCAAAATCTAATTCAAAATTTACTAAAATCTGTGTGTAAGTGTGTCGAAATTTGTCTACTTCTTCCAAATCGGTGTCAAAATCTGCTTGTAGGTTCTCTGTTGTCAAAATCGGCTTCTAGGTTGTCAAACTCTAATGAAAATCTGTGAAAATCGGAAAAAATGTCATTAATCTGCGTCTAAATTGCATTAAATCTGTTAACTGTGTAGAAAATCTGTATGAAATTCATTAAACTTTACAAAGAATCTGCAAAAATCCGCCCAAACCATTATCAAAATCCACATCAAAATCAACCGAAATCTAAATTTAAATCTCTTAAAATCTAATTCTAAATATGCAAAAATATTTATAAAAAAATCTGTTGACACCTACATTAAAATCTGTCCAAATCTATATAAAAGGATCAAAATCTACATACAAATCCGTCAAAATCAAACTATAATCTGCCAAACCCAACCTAAAGTCTGTCACAATCTCCCTAAAATCTGTCATAATCAACCAAAAAATCTGTCAAAATTCCTCCCAAATCTGGCAAAAATCTGTCAAAATTCCCCCACATCTGTCAAAATTCCCCCTCTGGCAAAAATCTGTCAAAATTCCTCCCAAATCTGGCAAAAATCTGTCAAAATTCCTCCCAAATCTGGCAAAAATCTGTCAAAATTCCTCCAAATCTGTCAAAAGTTCCCCACATGTCAAAAATTACCCAAATCTGTGAAAATCGGCCATACACCTAACTAAAGACGCACAGAGACCCAGGTGTCAGTGAGAGCGAGGCATGTGGGCGGGCGACCGACTCTTACTGTCAGCAGCCAGCCCCTGTAATTTGCATATTAGTGGTGATTGTAACCGATTAGACGGGATTGTGATGATTACTGGTGATTGGTATGATTAGGCGCCAGATTAGGAGCGATTATGAGCATTAGGGTTGAGAGGAATGGTCTATGGTGTGTGGGGGGGTGTAGAGGTAGGTAGGTGTGTGTGTGTGTGTGTGTGTGTGTGTGTGTGTGTGTGTGTGTGTGTACCACGGCATAGAACTACTATATGCATCATCAAATACATCTGTTCAACACGATAAATTGAACACCTCTTGTCACATCTTCTACACATTCCTCTTCACATCTCTGGACTTCTCTGTTATCATTGTTATCATTCTTTCTCCTCTTGGGCAGATATTCATCATTCACCTCTTCTTCTCACCTTCTCTCTTCTCAGTCTTTTCCTCCAACTCCCTCATATGTCTCTGTGTTTACGTAGGAATTTCTATCATTAAATGAGGATCCCATATAATAATTCTTCTTCCAGCATATGTTTCTATTCGCCTACTTCCGTTTCTGTTCATTACTGGTATTCTAACTTCCCGTAGGCTAGTTTAGTCTTTAAATTTAGCATTACTATTACTTACTCTCCTATTAAAGTTTTAAATTGTGTGATTCAAGTCTTTCCAAGCCCCGCCAATCTGTTCTTCTCTTTCCTCTTCTCCTTTTCTTATTTTCTGCTGCAGTTACACTCAAAATAACCCATCCACCATTCCCATATTATAATTAAATCATTAATATTCTAGTAGTGACTAGTTTATCTACTAGCAAGTGTCTCTATATCCAATATTTTAACAACAATAACACATCAGGTCATCTTTTCAAAAACAATATTAACTTTACGCCCTTCACTTGTCCCCAGCAAACACCTCCTTCACATTTCAACATTGTTCCATTGAAAGCCACGATATCCAGGTTCTTTTACAATCATATTCTTATCACCTTCGTTATATCTAAACACAATAAACATCTAAGTTATATTTTCCTGCTCGGTGTTGGTGCTCACTGCCTAACAAAACGATCTTCTCTCCCCCACAGGCGTTGAGCGGGTTCCTCATGATGCTGACCCAGGGAGGGAAGCTGCTGTACATCTCAGACAACGCAGCCGAGTACCTGGGCCACTCTATGGTGAGAGAGAGAGAGAGAGAGAGAGAGAGAGTAAACATGAACACCCAAACAGAATGATGAAATGACACACACACACACACACACACACACAGTCACCATGAGTAATTAGTGATAGCCTAACCACCCCCCCCCCCCCGACACCTCGCCCGCTCATTGGTGCAGTGAAGGAACAAGTTAACAAGTACAGTGGGTGTGGTCACTGTCGTCCATACAATACCTGTCTGTTTACCTGCCACTAATTATCGCGTTACCTTCACACCTGTA
>CAUDMG010001315.1:517500-632500 GCA_958450375.1 Homarus gammarus
GGTGTGGTGGGGAGTGTGGTAGGGGTGTGGTAAGGGGTGTGGTGGCGAGTGTGGTGGGGGTGTGGTAGGGGTGTGGTGTGGTGGGGGTTTGGCGGGGAGTGTGGTAGGGTGTGGTGTGGTGGGGGATGTGGTGGGGGATGTGGTGGGGGTGTGGTAGGGGTGTGGTGTGGTGGGGAGTGTGGTGTGGTGGGGAGTGTGGTGTGGTGGGGAGTGTGGTAGGGGTGAGGTGTGGTGGGGGTTTGGTGGGGGTGTGGTAGGGGTGTGGTGTGGTGGGGGTGTGGTAGGGGTGTGGTGTGGTAGGGGTGTGGTGTGGTGGGGGATGTGGTGGGGGTGTGGTAGGGGTGTGGTGGGGGATGTGGTGGGGGTGTGGTGGGGGTGTGGTAGGGGTGTGGTGTGGTGGGGAGTGTGGTAGGGGTGTGGTAGGGGTGTGGTGTGGTGGGGGTTTGGTGGGGGTGTGGTAGGGGTGTGGTGGGGGATGTGGTGGGGGTGTGGTAGGGGTGTGGTGTGGTAGGGGTGTGGTAGGGGTGTGGTGTGGTGGGGGTGTGGTAGGGGTGTGGTGTGGTGGGGATGTGGTGGGGGTGTGGTAGGGGTGTGGTGTGGTGGGGAGTGTGGTAGGGGTGTGGTAGGGGTGTGGTGTGGTGGGGGTTTGGTGGGGGTGTGGTAGGGGTGTGGTGTGGTGGGGGATGTGGTGGGGGATGTGGTGGGGGTGTGGTAGGGGTGTGGTGTGGTGGGGAGTGTGGTGGGGGTGTGGTAGGGGTGGGGGTGTGGTAGGGGTGGGGGTGTGGTAGGGGTGTGGTGGGGGTGTGTGAGTACCAATATTCTTCATAGATGTTAAATAATATATTGTTTAGTAACGTATAAGTTAACTGCTGGGAGAACTACTGTCTTTATTTACACACACACACACACACACACACACACACACACTTCTCGGGTCAGTATCTACAGCTTATTGAAATCACTGTTTCATTCTTCTACACCCTCCTCTTCCTCCTCCCCCCCCCCCCCCCCCACTCGTCCGCCTGACCGCACACCAACACAGCAACAGGTGTCAACACATGTGGTGTGGCCGCCGCACCTGCACCTCTGAGTGTGTGGCCTCGGGTGTGGCCGCGGTGGCCAAATTAGCATACGAAAGACGCCGCGTGCGGTGTGTGCGTCAGGGAGGAGAGGGTGCGGACACTGTAGTACACACTGTAGTGCACACTGTAGTACACACTGTAGTCATCACCAACAGGTTCTTGTTGTTATATGAGCACTGGGTATAATATATGATGAAAGCTGGCGACACTATTAACAGTGTGACACTATTAACACAGTGTGACACTATTAACACAGTGTGACACTATTAACACAGTGTGACACTATTAACACAGTGTGACACTATTAACACACGATGTACCGCACGAGAACCTCATGATCCACGGGGACAGTGTGTACGAGTATTAACACACAGTATTAACACACAGTATTAACACACCACAGGAGGACCTCCTCATACACGGGGACAGTGTGTACGAGTATAACACACAGTATTAACACACAGTATTAACACACCACAGGAGGACCTCCTCATACACGGGGACAGTGTGTACGAGTATTAACACACAGTATTAACACACAGTATTAACACACCACAGGAGGACCTCCTCATACACGGGGACAGTGTGTACGAGTATTAACACACAGTATTAACACACAGTATTAACACACCACAGGAGGACCTCCTCATACACGGGGACAGTGTGTACGAGTATTAAAACACAGTATTAACACACAGTATTAACACACAGTATTAACACACAGTATTAACACACCACAGGAGGACCTCCTCATACACGGGGACAGTGTGTACGAGTATTAACACACAGTATTAACACACAGTATTAACACACCACAGGAGGACCTCCTCATACACGGGGACAGTGTGTACGAGTATTAACACACAGTATTAACACACAGTATTAACACACAGTATTAACACACCACAGGAGGACCTCCTCATACACGGGGACAGTGTGTACGACATTATAGACAAGCAGGACCACGCGGCGGTACAGGCGGAGCTCGTCAGGACAGGTCACACGTCCCAACACCACCATGACGATGACCGACTCTTCCTCTGTCGCATGAACGTCTCCAGGAACGCCCGAAGACAGATGAGGTTCGGCGACCAGAAGGTGAGAACGTTTGTTTATGTTACGTCAACCTTGGTGACCAGACAAACGTTTGTTAATGTTACGTCAACCTTGGTGACCAGACAAACGTTTGTTTATGTTACGTCAACCTTGGTGACCAGACAAACGTTTGTTAATGTTACGTCAACCTTGGTGACCAGACAAACGTTTGTTAATGTTACGTCAACCTTGGTGACCAGACAAACGTTTGTTTATGTTACGTCAACCTTGGTGACCAGACAAACGTTTGTTAATGTTACGTCAATCTTGGTGACCAGACAAACGTTTGTTAATGTTACGTCAATCTTGGTGACCAGACAAACGTTTGTTTATGTTACGTCAACCTTGGTGACCAGACAAACGTTTGTTTATGTTACGTCAACCTTGGTGACCAGACAAACGTTTGTTTATGTTACGTCAACCTTGGTGACCAGACAAACGTACGTTTATTGTTGTATATAACAAATTAAACCATCTGCCAGGTGGTGTAATACTAACAGGTGTACCATCTGCCAGGTGGTGTAATACTAACAGGTGTACCATCTGCCAGGTGGTGTAATACTAACAAGTGTACCATCTGCCAGGTGGTGCTGGTGGCAGGACATTACCTGTCGTACCTGCCGCTGTGCTCCAGGAACGAGCCAGTGTTCCTCGCCCACTGTACGCCCGTCGCCATGCCAGAGACCCGAGAGAGCGTCGTGCAGGGCGCCACCAACGTCTTCACCTCCGTCCACACCCTCGACATGAAGTTCATCAACCTCGACAGAAAGTGAGTACCTCTTTGTTTCTCACTGTCATCATCTTCACCGTCACTGTCTATCATGTTCACTGTCTGTCGTGTTCACTCTCACATGTTCACTGTCAACAGGTCAGGTTTGTAAGTCACATCTACTATAACACACACCTGTTGGAGGACACATGTGTTTGTGATGTAGGTGTCAGTGAGGGTGTAGGTTCGTGTGTAGTGTAAACGAACACACTATAGTACACGACACAATGGTGGTGCGTGTCGGAGGGTCAACCACGTCTACTGTCTACTGTCTACACGTCCATCCGTCCATCCGTCCGTCGTAGAGGTACTTGTTCTTAGTGAATAAGTTCTCGTTCGTGATAAAAAAAAAACCGTTTATGGTACCTTTGTCGTAGATAACATGTAGGGGTGATTGTGTCAGCCATGTGTAGTGTCAGCTATGTGTAGTGTCAGCCATGTGAAGTGTCAGCCATGTGTAGTGTCAGCCATGTGTAGTGTCAGCCGTGTATAGTGTCAGCCATGTGTAGTGTCAGCCGTGTATAGTGTCAGCCATGTGTAGTGTCAGCCATGTGTAGTGTCAGCCGTGTATAGTGTCAGCCATGTGTAGTGTCAGCCATGTATAGTGTCAGCCATGTGAAGTGTCAGCCATGTGTAGTGTCAGCCATGTGTAGTGTCAGCCATGTGTAGTGTCAGCCATGTGTAGTGTCAGCCATGTGTAGTGTCAGCCATGTGTAGTGTCAGCCATGTGTAGTGTCAGCCATGTGTAGTGTCAGCCATGTGTAGTGTCAGCCATGCATGTACAATAATGAGTTAGTGACACCTTTATAAACAAGGTCAATATTAATGATACCTGCAGAATAATTAGGTGTGTGTATGGGGTAGGTGTGACAGGTGTGCGGGGTAGGTGTGGCAGGTGTGTGTGGTAGGTGGGGTAGGTGTGGCAGGTGTGTGGGGTAGGTGTGGCAGGTGTGTGTATGTAGTAGGTGTGGTAGGGAGGTGGTAGGTGTGGTGGGTGTGTGGTAGGCTTAGTAGGTGTGTAGTAGGCGTGGTAGGGAGGTGGTAGGTGTGGTGGGTGTGTGGTAAGCGTGGTAGGTGTGGTAGGTGTGGTAAGGAGGTGGTAGGTGTGTGGTAGGCGTGGTAGGTGTGTGGTAGGCGTGGTAGGTGTGTGGTAGGTGTGGTAAGGAGGTAGTAGGTGTGTGGTAGGTGCGTGGTAGGTGTGGTGAGGAGGTTGTAGGTGTGTGGTAGGCGTGGTAGGTGTGGTAGGCGTGGTAGATGTGGTAGGTGTGGTAAGGAGGTGGTAGGTGTGTGGTAGGTGTGGTAAGGAGGTGGTAGGTGTGTGGTAGGTGTGTGGCAGGTGTGGTAAGGAGGTGGTAGGTGTGTGGTAGGCGTGGTAGGTGTGTGGTAGGCGTGGTAGGTGTGGTAGGTGTGGTAAGGAGGTGGTAGGTGTGTGGCAGGTGTGGTAGGTGTGTGGTGAGCGATAGGGGTCACAAAGACGCACCAGCTGTTACTCTCACACACGCACCTCCACCTGTTGACGTCTTAATGATTAGCTGTGTTGACCCTCCCTTCCTTCTCCCCCCCTCCCCCCCACCTCCCTCCCTTCCTTCCCTCCCTCTTCTACCCCCCTCCTCCCTCCCTTCCTTCCCTCCCTCTTCTACCCCCCTCCTCCCTCCCTTCCTTCCCTCCCTCTTCTACCCCCCACCTCCCTCCCTTCCTTCCCTCCCTCTTCTACCCCCCTCCTCCCTCCCTTCCTTCCCTCCCTCTTCTACCCCCCTCCTCCCTCCCTTCCTTCTCCCCCCCTCCCCCCCACCTCCCTCCCTACTACCATTACGCCGACCATTGTCATCGTTACCAACACTAACCTATTCACTGTTACCAATACCACTAAATACAACCACCACACCACCACCACCACACACCACCACACACACCACACCACACACCACCACCACCACACCACACACACCACCACACCACCACCACACACCACCACACCACACCACACCATCACCACACCACCACCACCACACACACACACACACACCACCCACACACCACCACACCACACACACCACACACACACACACCACCCACACACCATCACCACACCACACCACCACACACACCACCACACACACCATCACCACACCATCACCACACACCACCACACACACCACACCACACCATCACCACACCATCACCACACCACCACACCACACATACACCCTCACCACACATTGGGTCACGCTCGTGGTGTTATCATAAATCAGTCTGGGGCAACAATGGAGAGTTTGCTAATAAAAGTTTTGTTCTTAGCGGCCAGGTCGTGCTGCAGCGTGGGACCCTAGTGATGGCCCACAGGTGCTGAGCTACAGGTGTTGTGGTGACCTACAGGTGTTGTGGTGACTTACAGGTGTTGTGGTGACCTACAGGTGTTGTGGTGACCTACAGGTGTTGTTTGTGACCTACAGGTGTTGTGGTGACCTACAGGTGCTGACCTACAGGTGTTGTGATGACTTACAGGTGTTGTGCTGACCTACAGGTGTTGTGGTGACCTACAGGTGTTGTGGTGACCTACAGTTGTTGTTTGTGACCTACAGGTGTTGTGGTGACCTACAGGTGCTGACCTACAGGTGTTGTGATGACTTACAGGTGTTGTGCTGACCTACAGGTGTTGTGCTGACTTACAGGTGTTGTGGTGACTTACAGGTGTTGTGCTGACTTACAGGTGTTGTGGTGACCTACAGGTGTTGTGCTGACTTACAGGTGTTGTGGTGACTTACAGGTGTTGTGGTAACCTACAGGTGCTGACCTACAGGTGTTGTGGTGACTTACAGGTGTTGTGGTGACTTACAGGTGTTATGATGACCTACAGGTGTTGACCTACAGGTGTTGTGCTGACCTACAGGTGTTGTGCTGACCTACAGGTGTTATGATGACCTACAGGTGTTGTGCTGACTTACAGGTGTTGTGGTGACCTACAGGTGTTGTGGTGACCTACAGGTGGTGACCTACAGGTGTTGTGGTGACCCTACAGGTGTTGTGGTGACCCTACAGGTGTTGTGGTGACCTACAGGTGTTGACCTACAGGTGTTGTGATGGCCTACAGGTGTTGACCTACAGGTGTTGTGGTAACCTACAGATGTTGTGGTGACCTACAGGTGTTGTGATGACCTACAGGTGTTGTGGTGACCTACAGGTGTTGTGGTGACCTACAGGTGTTGACCTACAGGTGTTGTGATGACCTACAGGTGTTGTGGTGACCTACAGGTGTTGTGGTGACCTACAGGTGTTGTGATGACCTACAGGTGTTGTGGTGACCTACAGATGTCAAAATAAACAACAATTTACTCCTCATCACCAACAGTAAACAACACTGTCTAGGTAAACCCTGTGTGTGTGTGTGTGTGTGTGTCTTCTCCTTCATTATGTCTCCTTCTCCTCCTTAATGTTTCCTCACCTTTCCTCATTTTTCTGGGCGTTTATTCTTTTGTCTCAACTCGTTTTTGTTTTATTTTCCTCTCTCTCTCTCTCTCTCTCTCCTAATCTTTCTCAGTCTTTATAGAATTCTACTTTACCTCCTTCAGTCAGATGTCTTCAATCTTTCTCCCTATCTTCCGATCTTCCTCACAACCTTCCAATCAGACTTCCTCACAACACAATCTTCCTCCTAAGCTCCCAATCTTGCTCCCAAACTCCCAAACTTCCTCCCAACCATCCAATCTTGCTCCCCCAAACTTCCGGTCTTCCTCAGGACCTTTTAGAACGCTGCCAACTACCCCCTGGCGGTGCCTCTACTCAGGCCGGGCGGGAGGTGAGCCAACCGGGGTAAGATCGTGAAATGTCACTTGGAGCTTCAAAGTTTGTGTGACGGAGAGACTGGGGTCAGGGAGAAGCGCTTGTGGTCGACCCCTTCCCTCCCTCACCCACCCACCCACAAGCACTGTCGTAGGGGGAGGAGAAAGGGAGGGGGTAGGAGGGGGAAGGGGAAGATTGAGGAAGGCGGGGGAGGAAAAAGAGGATAGGATGGAAGGGAAGAAGGGGAGAAGATAATGGAAAATAGGAAGGAGGAAGAGAGAGGGTGAGAGGGTGGAGGGGAAAGGGGGCTTAGTGAGGGGAGGTCAGGGGGAGGGGGGTGCGAGGAGGGTGAGGGAGGGGATCGTAAACACACACACACACACACACACACACCAGTCATTCAGTGGTAATAGCGGGTCCGTGATCAGTAAAAATGCCTTTCAGTTTTAAGACACATCTTCACTGTATGAGACTGTGTCAATAACCTAACCTAACCCAACCTAACCCAACCCAACCTAACCCAACCTAACCTAACCTAACCTAACTTATTTCACCTGATGATTAAACACCCTAACAGTACCTGGGTGGTTAGGTTAGGTTTGGTTTGGTTGTTTACTTGTTGATCTAGCTTCCTTCTAGAGAGAGAGAGAGAGAGAGAGAGAGAGAGAGATATGCGACTAGGAATGAGACGGAGGGAGAGAGAGAAGGTGGGAGGGAAGGAGGGAGGGAAGGAAGGAGGGAGGGAGAGAAGGAAGGAGGGAAGGAAGGAGGGAGGGAGGGAGGGAGGGAGGGAAGGAGGGAGGGAAGACATCTACTCCAGTGTACATAGTGAGGACCCCCCACGGCTCCCTCCAGCTATATTACCATACTGTCCTCCTCCATGACTGGGGGGTGGGGGTGGGGGTGAGGGTGAGGTGGGGGTGAGATGGGTGGGGGTGGGGGTGGGGTGGGGGTGGGGTGAGGGGTGGGGGGTGGGGGGTGAGGGTGGGTGGGGGTGAGGGGTGAGGGGGGTGGGGTGGGGTGGGGGTGAGGGGTTGGGGTGGGTGGGTGGGGGTGAGGGGTGGGGGTAGGGTGAGGTGGGTGAGGGTGGGTGAGGGGTGAGGGGTGGGGGGTGAGGGGTGAGGGGTGGGGTGGGGGTGAGGGGTGGGGGGTGGGGGTTGGGGGGGGTGAGGGGTGGGGGTGAGGGGTGGGTGAGGGGTGGGGTGAGGGTGGGGGGGGTGAGGGGTGGGGGTGAGGGGTGAGGGGTGGGTGAGGTGGGTGGGGGGGTGAGTGGGTGAGGGGTGGGGGGTGGGGGTGAGGGGTGAGGGGTGAGGGTGGGGGTGAGGGGTGGGGGTAGGGTGGGGGTGAGGGGTGAGGGTGGGATGGGGTGGGGGTAGGGTAGGGGTGGGGGGTGGGGGGGGGGGTGAGGGGTGAGGGGGTGGGGGGGTGAGGGTGAGGTGAGGGGTGGGGGGTGGGGTGAGGGGTAGTGGTGAGGGGTGGGGGTGGGGGGTGAGGGGTGAGGGGGGTGAGGGATGGGGGTGAGGGGTGGTGAGGGGTGGGGGTGGGGGTGAGGGGTGGGGGGTGGGGGGTGGGGGCTGAGAGGTGGGGTGTGAGGGGGGGTGAGGGGTGGGGGATGGGGGTGAGGGGTAGTGGTGAGGGGGCAGTGGCTCACAGGGCACCACATAAGTTAGTTGACAGATAATGAAGATGTTGTGGGGGGGAGGGGGGTGGTGATTGACCTGTCTCCCCGCCCCCCCTTCCCCCTCACGTTCCTACATGATCTGTCCCCGTCCTCCACCCTCCAACACTCCCTCACCCTCCACCACTCTCCCTCACCCTCCACCACTCTCCCTCACCCTCCACCACTCTCCTCCACCCTCCAACACTCTCCCTTACCCTCCAACACTCTCCCTCACTCTCCCTCACCCTCCAACACTCTCCCTCACCCTCCAACACTCCCTCACCCTCCACCACTCCCTCACCCTACACCACGCTCCCTCACCCTCCACCACTCTCCCTCACCCTCCACCACTCTCCTCCACCCTCCAACACTCTCCCTCACTCTCCAACACTCTCCCTCACCCTCCAACACTCTCCTCCACCCTCCAACACTCTCCCCTACCCTCCAACACTCTCCCTCACCCTCCAACACTCTCCCTCACTCTCCAACACTCTCTCTCACCCTCTAACCACTCTCCCTCACCCTCCACCACTCTCCTTCACCCTCCAACACTCTCCCTCACCCTCCAACAACTCTCCCTCACCCTCCACAACTCTCCCTCACCCTCCAACAACTCTCCCTCACCCTCCACAACTCTCCCTCCAACACTCTCCCTCACCCTCCAACACTCTCCCACACTCTCCTGTTCCGCCTGGCTGGATAGGAGTCACAAGGGTCAGTCAGTCCACACAGCAAGACTCTCTCTCTCTCTCTCTCTCTCTCTGTGTCTCTCTCCCTCTCTCTCTCTCTCTCTCTCTCTAAGACAAAGAACAACAGATAGCCTTTCCCGTGTTCTGATTTTTCTTTTCTTTCTTTTTTTTTTCTACTTCTTTCCTCGTCTTATTCAATGTCTAGGGCGAGTTTTTTTTCTTTATTTATTTCGCTTTTTAATCTTTCTCTTTCTATATTTATGTCGCGTTTTTTAATGTTTTTATTTTATTATTATTAGAATTTTTGGATCGCGATTATTTTTTTTTCTTTGTATTTGTGTATTTTTGGAGCGCTTTTTCCCCGTTTGTTTTGGCGCGTTTTTAATTTGTTTTTGGCGCGCTTTTTTATTTATTTTTGGCGCGCTTTATTTCTATTTGTTTTGGGCGCTTCTATTGTTATCCTCCTGGCGTTAATATTTGAGCACGTTTCTTTATAAGCGTTCGGATCATATTTCTGAACTTATGCCGCGTTTATTATAATATTCCATCATTATTATTTAGTTTCAAGACGAGTTTAAGAGTTCAGATCCAATTTATCACATTCTAAATTATTTCTGTTCTTGTTTAACGCGTTTTCTTGATTTTTCTTAGTTTATTAAATTTCTTTCGTATATAATTATTCGTTCTCTGAGGCGTCTTTTTGGGGAGTTCCTTCCATCTGTCTCGCTATGCAGGGTTTTCTCTCTCTGTCTGTCTGTCTGTCTGTCTCTCTCTCGCTAAATCTCCCTTTTTTTTCGTTATACAGTACAGACTTCACTCTCTCTCTCTCTCTCTCTCTCTCTCTCTCTCTCTCTCTCTCTCTCTCTCTCTTTATCGTGAGTTCTCTTTTATCTGTGTTCTTATTTATTACCGTCTAAAGGTATCATCATCTCTCTGTTTACTCTTCTCGCTGTCTGGTAAATGGTGATGGGGGGGGGGGGGGAGGTGGGCGTGATGGTGGCGGGGGTAGGGGGGTGGGAGGGGTGGGTGGTGTGATGGTGGCAGGGGGGGGGGGGGAGGTGGGCGTGATGGTGGCGGGGGCAGGGGGGTGGGGGGTGGGCGTTTATGTTGGCGGGGGTAGGGGGGTGGGGGTTGGGTGTGATGGTGGCGGGGGCAGGGGGGTGGGGGGGTGGGCGTGATGGGGGCAGGGGGGGTAGGGGGTGGGCGTGATGGTGGCGGGGGCAGGGGGGTGGGGGGTGGGCGTGATGGTGGCGGGGAGTGAGAGTCTGGTTATCTTGGCTATATACTGGCTATACTGGCGCGGTGTGTGTGTGTGTGTTAAACTTTTGCACATAAATAAATTATTAATAATAGTAAAGCCGGCAATAATAATAATAATAATAATAATAATAATAATAATAATAACAGCGCCTCACATTACAAAACATAAGACAAGAAAAAGAAGAACTGGTAAAGAAACAAATAAACAAAATACTTAGATGAGATAAATAATAGAATGAATGAATAAAGAAGAAATGATAAATGAATAAATAAAAGAAACAGTTATTGTGATGACGTCACTGCCGGGTTGTTGGTATTCTCACCAGGTAGATGATGACGTCACTGCCGGGTTGTTGGTATTCTCACCAGGTAGATGATGACGTCACCCGGGGTTATGGGGGAAGTAGCCTGGATAAAGAGTTATCCTGGGCCACCCGCGGGGTACACCAGTCACCAGCGGGGGGTCCTGCAACGGGTGCCCCACGGGGTACGGCGGGGTTAGCATGGAGAGTCCCACGGGATGGGGGCACAGTCAGCACGGGGTGCCCCGCAGGGTGGGACAGGGCCACCTAAGGGTGTCCCGTGGGGTGGCCAGGGCCAGCCGGAGTGCTCCACGGGGTGGGGCAGGGCCATCACAGGGTACTCCACGGGATGGGCCAGGGCCATCACGGGGTGCCCCGCGGGGTGGGCCAGGGCCATCACGGGGTGCCCCGCGGGGTGGGCCAGGTCCATCACGGGGTGCTCCACGGGATGGGCCAGGGCCATCACGGGGTGCTCCACGGAGTGGGCCAGGGCCATCACGGGGTGGGCCAGGGCCATCACGGGGTGGGCCAGGGCCATCACGGGGTGCCCCGCGGGGTGGGCCAGGGCCATCACGGGGTGCCCCGCGGGGTGGGGGTCAGATAAGCGTCCTCACGCTTGAGTCAACCATTTATCCTCGACCCGGACTGATGACCCGCGCTTTGTCCGCGCCCTGGTTCCCACGCCCACGCCCAGCCACGCCCTTTCTCACGCCCACGCCTCCCCCCCCCCCCCCCCCGTGCTAGACCTGTCTTGCGGGGGCAGCATAAAGGACCAGTGTTCAGGATTTTTCTGTGGAGGTGTTCTTGGTGTGTGGCGCCCCGCCCCCCCCCCCACCTGCCCACTACCCTTCACTGAGTGTGTTGTAACCCACCATAACTACCAGCCCACCTGTGTGTTGTAACCCACCACAACTATCAGCCCATCTGTGTGCTGTAACCCACCACAACTACCAGCCCACCTGTGTGTTGTAACCCACCACAACTACCAGCCCACCTGTGTGTTGTAACCCACCACAACTACCAGCCCATCTGTGTGTTGTAACCCACCACAACTACCAGCCCATCTGTGTGTTGTAACCCACCACAACTACCAGCCCACCTGTGTGTTGTAACCCACCACAACTACCAGCCCACCTGTGTGTTGTAACCCACCACAACTACCAGCCCAACTGTGTGTTGTAACCCACCATAAGTACTAGTGATGGGTTAACGACACACGAAATATCCTAGTGGGAGTAATCTACAGAAGACCCCACACTAATGCAAGGAACTTTCTTGATAAATTTTCGGAGCTTATCACTATCATAAGTCCAGGGAGGAAACACTGCTACATCACAGGAGATTTCAACCTTGATCTATTAAAATCAGAAACCGACACCTCAGTATTAGACCTTCTTGCTGCCTGTCATTCTAAACTCTTCTTCAACACTATAACCAAACCCACTAGAGTAACTGCCACCTCTGCCACTGTGATAGATCATATCTGGACTAACAACACTCCTAACAATCTTGCAAGTGGAATTATTTATAACAATATCTCAGATCACTTCCCAGTTTTTGCCTTGTATAAAACAGCCACAAGACCTGAAAGGCCTAGTAGAGTCTCAATCCAATACAGAGACTACTGCGCCGACAACATGCTCCTTTTTTAAAACAACCTAATGAATGCTAACTGGGGTCTTGTCTTTGCCTCCGACAACCCTAACGTGAACAGCTGCAACTTCTCCAGCATCTTCAATGCTTGCTTTGATAAATGCTTCCCGCTCAAGACTAAGTCAGTGAAAACTGTATCCATTTCCAAACCCTATATCACAAGTGGTGTCTTTCCGGATAAACTAAAAATTGCTAAAGTTCACCCGGCATATAAAAAATCTGGGGACAAAGGTCTCTTAAAAAATTACTGCCCTTTATCAGTCCTCCCAGCCCTAAGTAAGATACTGGAGAAGCTAGCATGTAGTAGACTAAATTCCTTCTGCAGTGCCAATAACATCTGTACAAACTCTCAGTTTGGATTTAGAGCTAGAAGGTCGACTGAGAGTGCTCTGCTATACTTTACTAATGACATCTTAAACTCCTTTGATGACAGTCAGTTCACAGTCGGTATATTCTTGGACCTCTCTAAAGCCTTTGATACTGTCAACCATAACATCTTCCTGTCAAAGCTTGAACATTACGGCGTTAGGGGCCTGTCCCACAATTGGTTTACCTCATATCTGTCCAACAGGAAGCAGTATGTCGGTTATAATAATCACCAATCTGACTCCTCACTAATCTTGTATGGCGTCCCCCAAGGTTCCATTCTCGGCCTGTACTGTTTTTGTTGTACAGTCGGCCACAAGAATAAGTATACACCTACAGTTGGTGTTTGAGACTTTATATCTGGTAACACTGTCCTCAACACAACAGACAAAATGACCTGTAATTTATGTTTTATTCCTACATAAATGTTATAAATACATTTGATGTGAATATTTTACTAGTGTCTTGTGTTTATATTACAAGTAATATATTGTATCCAATGGTTGTAAACTTGTTGCTGAATGGGACTGCAGTTATCGTACAGCTCCCTCCCCCTCCCCCCCCCCCCCCACTTTCTCTCTTCCCCTACTTTTTTTTACTGATGTTTGGATTATTAAAGGAAGGAAGAGGAGTAAATAGAAGAATAAAGAAGAGGAAACAGAAAATAGTTAGAGATAACAGGTGGGAGGAGCTGAGTTTCATCATGCGCAGTGTCATCTATACCAGACCATTTTCTGATCTTACAGCTACAGTGTGCATACTTATTCCTGTGGCTGACTGTACATAAACAATGCAGTCCACTCCAGCACACTCATAAAATACAACTTATTTGCAGGCGATAGTAATCTCTATGCCAGTAACTCAGACCTCCATTCCTTGATGAGAACTTTAAACACCGAACTGACTAAAGTCAGGGCCTGGGTAATACGTAATAAACTGAACTTAAACCTCGGAAAAAAAAAAAAAAACACTACACAATCGTTCACAGAATGAAAACCTAACTCCAGATTTGGACCCCCTGTACCTTGGTAATACAGTCCTCAAACGCGAATAAAATACTAAATTCCTCGGAGTTATTGTTGATGAAAATCTTAACTGGAGAAACCAAATACAAGCCATTCACAGTAAAGTCAATAAACAGTGCTGTATCATGTATCACACTCGACAGTCACTCACTCTTGCAACAATGAAATAAATATATTATAATCTTGTTCACCAGCACTATGGGGGTCTCTGGCTCTACAAAAACACAGCCCCTGATCACTGCACAGAAGAGAGTTGTACGGACAATAACCTAATTGAAAAAAAAATCACACAAACGAACAATTTACTAAATTGAAAATATTAAAATTCGAGGATATTAACACCTACTGCTGTGCCCTCTTTGTTTACAAATCTGTCAATCACTTGCTTGAAAACAATTATTTCCAGTTCCGGAATAATCAGAGATACAACTTAAGGCACCCAGAGCTACTAAGACCACCCCCCATGCGCTCCTCTCAGTCCCAGACCTCCATGAAATATCATGGTGTGAAGGTGTGGAGCAACTTACCCCCACCCATCCCAGCAAAGACTACGCTCCCTTCCTTTAAATCATCTATTGTCTAAGTATTAATACTTTTGTAATACCAACTTTATATTCCTACCTTTATTGTACCACTGAAACCATTATATTAGAAATTGTTCGGTAGATTGATAGAAATAATCATTACAATTATCATATTTGCCGACAAGACATGATACTGGCAGCTTCTGTCCTCGTGTTCCTCTTTAATACAACCCAGATATCAACAGTATGGCTTCCCTGTAACATAGTACAAACATTATATTATTTCACTGTATAATTCACCATGGTTCCTACGTTATATTTTTCTTCTAATAGTTAATGAAAGCTTTGGGGCACAGAAAGGTCTCAGCTTATTATCGACGTCATCCGGTCCACAGCTTAGTGTCGATTTTCCCTTATGAGTTAATGAAAGCTTAGAGGTACAGTAGGGAGTGACAGTTTTGCAAAAGTTTTCAAAATCTAATTGCTTGGGTTGGATTATTTGTCTATCGGCCACGCTAATTCCGAATATGTTTGAGTTTTTTACATCATTGCATTAGAAGGCTTGTGGATACTTTTGGGTTTGGCATGAAAAACGCGAAAAAACTGTAAATAATAAAGGGACTGGCAATGTGGCACAACCTGTTAAAATCAAGTTATTGAATTGGATTATTCGACTACTGTGTACACTGGTTCATAATATGCTATTGTTTTACAACACAATGCGCTACAAATTATGCCGATATTTTTGCTGCAAGTCACCACATACGTATATTTCGAAACCCAGGGCCCAATATTACCAACGGCGTGGATAGATTCCGTGGAATGAATTCAGGACATTCCCGCTCATGGAACATTACCAAACTCCGTATATGTGCCAATGGCAGGCCAATGGCAATATTTACAGAGTTTGTTGAGGCTCCCTGGACGGGAATGCCCTGAATTTATTCCACGGAATCTATTCACGCCGTTGGTAATATTCGTCCCAGGACTGATCAACGAATTCAGCCCAAGTAGCTTGACTTGGACAGTTAAGGACAAAATCTCAGTCCGTACTTTTGAATAAAATATTGTTCAATAGGTGGTGATATTGAAGTGCTGAAAGTTGTTTTTTCTGTGTTGTTTTGCAGTTAGTTCAAAGGGCCGCCACCAAGATGGGTCGTCCTAAGATTAGCAACACTCAGCTGCGCCAGGGTAACGATAAGGTGTTCGGGGTTCGGATGCCTCTGCCATCTAACAAGTTGCCTCTGAACAAGGAAGTTGGAAGTGCCCTGGCTTATGAAGCAGAAAACGAGAGGTTAAGGAGAAGAACAAATGCTTTTGATTATATGGATGCCACCAACAAGGTGACTGAGAAGGTACTGGATGTGTATAGGAAGGCCACTGTCCCCACTATCTCTGAAATCAGGGTGAAAATGAGAGTCCACGACCTGTGGAGGATGCGGAGGGAGACGATGATGATGAAGGGAAATGGACAGAAACAGAAAAGGAAGAAAACGAAGAACGGGAAGCTGAAGATGAGCTTCGAACCTCATCTTCAGCTTCCCGTTCTTCGTTTTCTTCCTTTTCTGTTTCTGTCCATTTCCCTTCATCATCATCGTCTCCCTCCGCATCCTCCACAGGTCGTGGACTCTCATTTTCACCCTGATTTCAGAGATAGTGGGGACAGTGGCCTTCCTATACACATCCAGTACCTTCTCAGTCACCTTGTTGGTGGCATCCATATAATCAAAAGCATTTGTTCTTCTCCTTAACCTCTCGTTTTCTGCTTCATAAGCCAGGGCACTTCCAACTTCCTTGTTCAGAGGCAACTTGTTAGATGGCAGAGGCATCCGAACCCCGAACACCTTATCGTTACCCTGGCGCAGCTGAGTGTTGCTAATCTTAGGACGACCCATCTTGGTGGCGGCCCTTTGAACTAACTGCAAAACAACACAGAAAAAACAACTTTCAGCACTTCAATATCACCACCTATTGAACAATATTTTATTCAAAAGTACGGACTGAGATTTTGTCCTTAACTGTCCAAGTCAAGCTACTTGGGCTGAATTCGTTGATCAGTCCTGGGACGAATATTACCAACGGCGTGAATAGATTCCGTGGAATAAATTCAGGGCATTCCCGTCCAGGGAGCCTCAACAAACTCTGTAAATATTGCCATTGGCCTGCCATTGGCACATATACGGAGTTTGGTAATGTTCCTGAGCGGGAATGTCCTGAATTCATTCCACGGAATCTATCCACGCCGTTGGTAATATTGGGCCCTGGTTTTCGAAATATACGTATGTGGTGACTTGCAGCAAAAATATCGGCATAATTTGTAGCGCATTGTGTTGTAAAACAATAGCATATTATGAACCAGTGTACACAGTAGTCGAATAATCCAATTCAATAACTTGATTTTAACAGGTTGTGCCACATTGCCAGTCCCTTTATTATTTACATTTTTTTCGCGTTTTTCATGCCAAACCCAAAAGTATCCACAAACCTTCTAATGCAATGATGTAAAAAACTCAAACATATTCGGAATTAGCGTGGCCGATAGACAAATAATCCAACCCAAGCAATTAGATTTTGAAAACTTTTGCAAAACTGTCACTCCCTAAGGTACAGTATAGTCTCAGCTTATTGTCGACGTCATCCGGTCCCCAGCTTAGTGTCGCAGCTTAAGTGAGGAAGTTGAGATATATGGTAATTTACACATTTAACTTACAAACTGTTGAAAATCCAGACGCTGTTTTTGTTGATGTGAAATAACCTAACCTAACCTAACCTAACCTTATCATATTTTGTTTTGATGATTTATTATTGAACAAATAAAAAGAAATTCTGGTTTCTGTTCAGCGGTTATATCTAGTGTTGTGATGTGATGTGTTGTGTTGTGTACTAACGCTGGTGTTTGCCTTGGTGGTTACAGCGGTGAGTTCCACCTAGGGTACAGCCGGTCGTCGCTGGCGGGAGTGTCGTGGTACCACCTCCTACACCCTGAGAACATGAGGGAAGCGCAAACCAAACACCGCCTCAGTGAGTACCTGACTGACTGTACTGTACCTGACTGACTGTACTGTACCTGACTGACTGTACTGTACCTTACTGACTGTACTGTACCTGACTGACTGTACTGTACCTGAATGACTGTACTGTACCTTACTGACTGTACTGTACTGTACCTTACTGACTGTACCTTACGGACTGTACCTTACTGACTGTACTGTACTGTACCTTACTGACTGTACTGTACCTTACTGACTGTACTGTACTGTACCTTACTGACTGTACTGTACCTGACTGACTGTACTGTACCTTACTGACTGTACTGTACCTTACTGACTGTACTGTACCTTACTGACTGTACTGTACCTTACTGACTGTACTGTCCCTTACTGACTGTACTGTACCTTACTGACTGTACTGTACCTTACTGACTGTACTGTACCTGACTGACTGTACTGTACCTTACTGACTGTACTGTACCTTACTGACTGTACTGTACCTTACTGACTGTACCTTACTGACTGTACTGTACCTTACTGACTGTACTGTACCTTACTGACTGTACTGTACCTTACTGACTGTACCTGACTGACTGTACTGTACCTTACTGACTGTACTGTACCTTACTGACTGTACTGTACCTTACTGACTGTACTGTACCTTACTGACTGTACCTGACTGACTGTATTGTACCTTACTGACTGTACTGTACCTTACTGACTGTACTGTACCTTACTGACTGTACCTGACTGACTGTATTGTACCTTACTGACTGTACTGTACCTTACTGACTGTACTGTACCTTACTGACTGTACCTGACTGACTGTACTGTACCTTACTGACTGTACTGTACCTTACTGACTGTACTGTACCTTACTGACTGTACCTTACTGACTGTACTGTACCTTACTGACTGTACCTGACTGACTGTACTGTACCTGACTGACTGTACTGTACCTTACTGACTGTACTGTACCTTACTGACTGTACTGTACCTTACTGACTGTACCGTACCTTACTGACTGTACTGTACCTTACTGACTGTACTGTACCTTACTGACTGTACCTGACTGACTGTACTGTACCTTACTGACTGTACTGTACCTTACTGACTGTACTGTACCTTACTGACTGTACTGTACCTGACTAACTATACTGTACCTTACTGACTGTACCTTACTGACTGTACCTTACTGACTGTACTGTACCTTACTGACTGTACTGTACCTTACTGACTGTACTGTTCCTTACTGACTGTAGTGTACCTTACTGACTGTACTGTTCCTTACTGACTGTACTGTACCTTACTGACTGTACTGTACCTTACTGACTGTACTGTTCCTTACTGACTGTAGTGTACCTTACTGACTGTACTGTACCTTACTGACTGTACTGTACCTTACTGACTGTACTGTACCTTACTGACTGTACTGTACCTTACTGACTGTACTGTTCCTTACTGACTGTACTGTACCTTACTGACTGTACTGTACCTTACTGACTGTACTGTACCTTACTGACTGTACTGTACCTTACTGACTGTACCTTACTGACTGTACCTGACTAACTATACTGTACTGTATTACTTTATCTTACAATAATAGACTGTGTGTTAATGACAGTTAAGTGAGTGTAAGTTTTGTGTCCACAGTCACGACGAGTGAGCAGGACAGGTCGTGTATCCTGCTGGTGAGGCTACAGGCTGCAGGAGGCACGTGGCGTTGGGTCCACTGTGTCCTGCAGGTGAAGGACGCCACCGACTCTAGCCAGCAGGGGGCGCAGCACACCTCCACCACCACCACCACCACCACTACCAGCAGCAGTAACAGCAGTAGCAGCAGCAGCAACACCAGCAGCAGCACACAACAGCAGCAGCAGCCAGTGATCGTGGCCACTAACCAGGTGTTGGGAGAGAAGGAGGCAGCCGTCTTACGGGCCAACTCCTGGCTCTACCACTACTACACCATGCAGTCCAAACTACAGTATGGCCTCGCTTATGATGCCCATGCCCAGCGTGTGCACGCCTACTACCCCCAGGTCATGACCTACCAGGTACGTCACTATCTTACCCACGCCTACTACCCCCAGGTCATGACCTACCAGGTACGCCACTATCTTACCCACGCCTACTACCCCCAGGTCATGACCTACCAGGTACGTCACTATCTTACCCACGCCTACTACCCCCAGGTCATGACCTACCAGGTACGTCACTATCTTACCCACGCCTACTACCCCCAGGTCATGACCTACCAGGTACGTCACTATCTTACCCACGCCCACTACCCCCAGGTCATGACCTACCAGGTACGTCACTATCTTACCCACGCCTACTACCCCCAGGTCATGACCTACCAGGTACGTCACTATCTTACCCACGCCCACTACCCCCAGGTCATGACCTACCAGGTACGTCACTATCTTACCCACGCCTACTAACCCTAGGTCATGACCTACCAGGTACGTCACTATCTTACCCACGACTACTACCCCCAGGTCATGACCTACCAGGTACGTCACTATCTTACCCACGCCTACTACCCCCAGGTCATGACCTACCAGGTACGTCACTATCTTACCCACGCCTACTACCCCCAGGTCATGACCTACCAGGTACGTCACTATCTTACCCACGTCTACTACCCCCAGGTCATGACCTACCAGGTACGTCACTATCTTACCCACGCCTACTACCCCCAGGTCATGACCTACCAGGTACGTCACTATCTTACCCACGCCTACTACCCCCAGGTCATGACCTACCAGGTACGCCACTATCTTACCCACGCCTACTACCCCCAGGTCATGACCTACCAGGTACGCCACTATCTTACCCACGCCTACTACCCCCAGGTTATAGGCATTCCCAGGTAGCAGGTAAGAGGGGAGGTGTGTGACCAGCACTACCTGTTGAGCATCACCTACAGCCATCCACAGTGGCTGACAGTCCCGGCCGGCAGTGATAAGTACTGTCACCTCACTACTGTTGTCAGTGTTAAGTACTGTCACCTCACTACTGTTGTCAGTGTTAAGTACTGTCACCTCACTACTGTTGTCAGTGTTAAGTACTGTCACCTCACTACTGTTGTCAGTGTTAAGTACTGTCACCTCACTACTGTTGTCAGTGTTAAGTACTGTCACCTCACTACTGTTGTCAGTGTTAAGTACTGTCACCTCACTACTGTTGTCAGTGTTAAGTACTGTCACCTCACTACTGTTGTCAGTGTTAAGTACTGTCACCTCACTACTGTTGTCAGTGTTAAGTACTGTCACCTCACTACTGTTGTCAGTGTTAAGTACTGTCACCTAACTACTGTTGTCAGTGTTAAGTACTGTCACCTCACTACTGTTGTCAGTGTTAAGTACTGTCACCTCACTACTGTTGTCAGTGTTAAGTACTGTCACCTCACTACTGTTGTCAGTGTTAAGTACTGTCACCTCACTACTGTTGTCAGTGTTAAGTACTGTCACCTCACTACTGTTGTCAGTGTTAAGTACTGTCACCTCACTACTGTTGTCAGTGTTAAGTACTGTCACCTCACTACTGTTGTCAGTGTTAAGTACTGTCACCTCACTACTGTTGTCAGTGTTAATTACTGTCACCTCACTACTGTTGTCAGTGTTAAGTACTGTCACCTCACTACTGTTGTCAGTGTTAAGTACTGTCACCTCACTACTGTTGTCAGTGTTAAGTACTGTCACCTCACTACTGTTGTCAGTGTTAAGTACTGTCACCTCACTACTGTTGTCAGTGTTAAGTACTGTCACCTCACTACTGTTGTCAGTGTTAAGTACTGTCACCTCACTACTGTTGTCAGTGTTAAGTACTGTCACCTCACTACTGTTGTCAGTGTTAAGTACTGTCACCTCACTACCGTTGTCAGTGTTAAGTACTGTCACCTCACTACTGTTGTCAGTGTTAAGTACTGTCACCTCACTACCGTTGTCAGTGTTAAGTACTGTCACCTCACTACTGTTGTCAGTGTTAAGTACTGTCACCTCACTACCGTTGTCAGTGTTAAGTACTGTCACCTCACTACTGTTGTCAGTGTTAAGTACTGTCACCTCACTACTGTTGTCAGCAAGTTATTTTAGAAAGAGAAAAAGTTCAGGAAGTGAGATATTGTTTACCTGTGTTATTGTTGTTTACCTGTGTTATTGTTGTTTACCTGTGTTATTATTGTTTACCTGTGTTGTTGTTGTTTACCTGTGTTATTGTTGTTTACCTGTGTTATTGTTGTTTACCTGTGTTATTATTGTTTACCTGTGTTGTTGTTGTTTACCTGTGTTGTTGTTGTTTACCTGTGTTGTTGTTTACCTGTGTTGTTGTTGTTTACCTGTGTTATTATTGTTTACCTGTGTTGTTGTTGTTTACCTGTGTTATTGTTGTTTACCTGTGTTATTATTGTTTACCGTGTTGTTATGTTACCTGTGTATTGTGTTACCTTTGTTGTTGTTGTTTACCTGTGGTGTTGTTGTTTACCTGAGTTGTTGTTGATGTTTACCTGTGTTGTTGTTGATTACCTGTGTTATTGTGTTACCTGTGTATTTGTTTACCTGTGTTGTTTTTACCTGTGTTATTGTTGTTTACCTGTGTTATTGTTGTTTACCTGTGTTGTTGTTGTTTACCTGTGTTATTATTGTTTACCTGTGTTGTTGTTGTTTACCTGTGTTATTGTTGTTTACCTGTGTTATTATTGTTTACCTGTGTTGTTGTTGTTTACCTGTGTTGTTGTTGTTTACCTGTGTTGTTGTTGTTTACCTGTGTTGTTGTTGTTTACCTGTGTTGTTGTTTGGCAGTCTCCTTAGTCACGTTGTGTGTTGTAAACAAACAGTTGTTAGTGTTACAGTGTGTTGTGTTGTGTTGCCCCCAGAGTGAGGCAGCCGCCGCCTCCTACATGAGCACCTCCTCCGTCAACAGTGGCGCCTACCACCAGGGGTACCCCGCCCCCGCCCACCACACCCCGTACTCCCTGGCCACGCCCTCAGCCTACGCCCACCTGCAGCACTACCACCACCACTACTCGGTGCGTCTCCAACACGGTCTCGACTACTCCCGTGACCCTGCCTGGGGTTACTACGACACCGCCCACGCCTCCACGGACACCCACACGCCCCTCCATAACCACGCCACCACCCACACGCCCAGGTCCAGTAAAAAGTCTTCCTCTCCCAATTCTTCGCCACGTAGGTCGCCGCTGACGCCGCTGTCAGCACACGGAGTGTGTGAGAGCGGCGGCGGAGTGGCAGTAGCGACGCCCGTGGCGGTGCGGGCGGCACCGGCAGTACACAAGGGCGCGGCGTCCCCGGAGCTGGAGCAACACTTGGAGGCGCCGTGGAAGGCGTCGCCTACACAGGAGGTGCCCGACTACCCCGAGTACTCCACCTACATCACCCCGCCCTACTCCGCCGCCACGCCCACCAAGCTTAACGTCTTCACCTTTGACCCCAATGACCCCCGCGACGCCCACGCCCATCATGACCACCATGTGCCCTCTGGCCCCCACGACCCCCGCCACGCCTCATGGTACTCCCACGCCTTCGTCAGGTACGTCTACTTACAGTAATTCACTAAAACATAATGTGTCACACGAGGGAGCCGGAGGTAAACACTGGCCTTCTCTCTCCTCAGCTGGTATGTGGTTGTCATGGTGACCTTACCAACAAACAAACAAACAAACAAACAAAAACAAAAACATAAAAGAAACAAAAATCATACTAAAACAAAAAACATACAAAAAAGAACAAAAAATAACAAAAACACTGAATAAAAACAAACACAGAGACTCTGGGGAGGACCCACTTTGTTCTCTCGACAAGAACAACATATTAACAGGTGATTATTTTGTTTGTTTACAGATAATGGAGCTGAACAGATGACACCTGTACCACACCTGCTGTGTCTAGGTGGGTGGTGTGTGTGTGTGTGTGTGTGTGTGTGTGTCTTATTGATGTGTGTGTGTGTGTGTGTGTGTGTTGATGAGTGTGTCTTGTTGATGTGTGTGTGTGTGTGTGTGTGTGCGTGTGTGTGTGTGTGTGTGTGTCTTATTCATGTTGTGTGTGTGTGTGTGTGTGTGTGTGTGTGTGTGTGTGTGTGTGTGTGTGTGTGTGTCTTGTTGATGTGTGTGTGTGTGTGTGTGTGTGTGTGTGTGTGTGTGTCTTGTTGATGTGTGTGTATGTGTGTGTGTGTGTGTGTGTGTGTGTGTGTGTCTTGTTGATGTGTGTGTGTGTGTGTGTTCTGTACGTAACTGTCCGTGTTCCAACAGATGTCTCCTAGTCCGTGCTGGCCACGTACCACCGTCACCCGTCACCAGGTCACCGTCACCAGGCCACCGTCACCCGTCACCAGGTCGCCGTCACCCGTCACCAGGTCGCCGTCACCCGTCACCAGGTCACCGTCACCCGTCACCAGGTCACCGTCACAAGGTCACCTTCACCCGTCAACAGGTCACCGTCACCAGGCCACCGTCAACCTTCACCAGGTCACCTTCACCCGTCACCAGGCCACCGTCACCCGCCACCAGGCCACCGTCACCAGGTTACCGTCACCCGTCACCAAGCCACATGTCAACCTTCACCAGGTCACCGTCACCCGTCACCAGGCCACCGTCACCCGCCACCAGGCCACCGTTACCCGTCACCAGGCCACCGTCACCAGGTCACCGTCACCCATCACCAGGTCACCGTCATCCGTCACCAGGCCACCGTCACCGTCACAAGGTCACCTTCACCCGTCACCAAGTCATAGTCACCCGTCACCAGGCCACTGTCACCAGGTCACAGTTACCCGTCACCAGGTCACCGTCACAAGGTCACCTTCACCCGTCACCAGGTCACCGTCACCCTTCACCAGGTCACCGTCAGAAGGTCACCTTCACCCGTCACCAGGCCACCGTCACCCGTCACCAGGCCACCGTCACCAGGTCACCTTCACCCGGAACCAGGTCACCGTCACAAGGTCACCGTCACCCGTCACCCGTCACCAGGCCACCGCTACCAGGTCACCGTCACAAGGTCACCTTCACCCGTCACCAGGTCACCGGCACCCGTCACCAGGCCACCGTCACCAGGTCACCGTCACCAGGCCACCATCACGAGGTCACCGTCACCAGGCCACCGTCACCCTTCACCAGGTTACTGTCACCCGTCATAAGTCCGCCGTCACCCATCACCAGGTCACCGACACACCGTCACCAGGTCACCGTCACAAGGTCACCATCACACCGTCACCAGGTCACCGTCACCCGTCACCAGGCCACCGTCATCCGTCACCATGTCACCGTCACCCGTCACCAGGTAACCGTCACCCGTCACCAGGCCACCGTCACCAGGCCACCGTCACCAGGCCACCGTCACCAGGCCACCGTCACGAGGTCACCGTCACCAGGCCACCGTCACCCTTCACCAGGTCACTGTCACCCGTCATAAGTCCACCGTCACCCATCACTAGGTCACCGACACACCGTCATCAGATCACCGTCACACCGTCACCAGGTCACCGTCACAAGGTCACCATCACACCGTCACCAGGTCACCGTCACACCATCATTTGGCCACAAATTAAAGTAACGTCGTTTCTGGAGGCTTCCATAAGTGACGTGAGGCTACTGGAGGCTTCCATAAGTGACGTGAGGCTACTGGAGGCTTCCATAAGTGACGTGAGGCTACTGGAGGCTTCCATAAGTGACGTGAGGCTACTGGAGGCTTCCATAAGTGACGTGAGGCCACTGGAGGCTTCCATAAGTGACGTGAGGCCACTGGAGGCTTCCATAAGTGACGTGAGGCTACTGGAGGCTTCCATAAGTGACGTGAGGCTACTGGAGGCTTCCATAAGTGACGTGAGGCCACTGGAGGCTTCCATAAGTGACGTGAGGCTACTGGAGGCTTCCATAAGTGACGTGAGGCTACTGGAGGCTTCCATAAGTGACGTGAGGCCACTGGAGGCTTCCATAAGTGACGTGAGGCTACTGGAGGCTTCCATAAGTGACGTGAGGCTACTGGAGGCTTCCATAAGTGACGTGAGGCTACTGGAGGCTTCCATAAGTGACGTGAGGCTACTGGAGGCTTCCATAAGTGACGTGAGGCTACTGGAAGCTTTCATAAGTGACGTGAGGCTACTGGAGGCTTCCATAAGTGACGTGAGGCCACTGGAGGCTTCCATAAGTGACGTGAGGCTACTGGAGGCTTCCATAAGTGACGTGAGGCTACTGGAAGCTTTCATAAGTGACGTGAGGCTACTGGAGGCTTCCATAAGTGACGTGAGGCTACTGGAGGCTTCCATAAGTGACGTGAGGCTACTGGAGGCTTCCATAAGTGACGTGAGGCTACTGGAGGCTTCCATAAGTGACGTGAGGCTACTGGAGGCTTCCATAAGTGACGTGAGGCTACTGGAGGCTTCCATAAGTGACGTGAGGCTACTGGAGGCTTCCATAAGTGACGTGAGGCTACTGGAGGCTTCCATAAGTGACGTGAGGCTACTGGAGGCTTCCATAAGTGACGTGAGGCTACTGGAGGCTTCCATAAGTGACGTGAGGCTACTGGAGGCTTCCATAAGTGACGTGAGGCTACTGGAGGTTTCCATAAGTGACGTGAGGCTACTGGAGGCTTCCATAAGTGACGTGAGGCTACTGGAGGCTTCCATAAGTGACGTGAGGCTACTGGAGGCTTCCATAAGTGACGTGAGGCTACTGGAGGCTTCCATAAGTGACGTGAGGCTACTGGAGGCTTCCATAAGTGACGTGAGGCTACTGGAGGTTTCCATAAGTGACGTGAGGCTACTGGAGGCTTCCATAAGTGACGTGAGGCTACTGGAGGCTTCCATAAGTGACGTGAGGCTACTGGAGGCTTCCATAAGTGACGTGAGGCTACTGGAGGCTTCCATAAGTGACGTGAGGCTACTGGAGGCTTCCATAAGTGACGTGAGGCCACTGGAGGGTTTTATAAGTGACGTGAGGCTACTGGAGGCTTCCATAAGTGACGTGAGGCTACTGGAGGCTTCCATAAGTGACGTGAGGCTACTGGAGGCTTCCATAAGTGACGTGAGGCTACTGGAGGCTTCCATAAGTGACGTGAGGCTACTGGAGGCTTCCAAAAGTACTGGAAGGCTTCAAAATTTTAACATGATTCTCCTGGGGCGAGCGACGTGTTACTCAAGGAGCCTCTGGGAGTAACCTTATAACACCTGTGAGTTACTACGGTACTCTAGACACACCTGTGAGTTACCAGGAAACTCTAAGAGTGGCGTGTGAGTGACGTGTTACTCATCCTAAGGCTACAGTAGTTTAGTGTGTGTGTGTGTGTGTGTGTGTGTGTGTGTACATATTTGACTACACCTTGTATTTGTGTACGTATATTCTATCTAGGCATTGCCAGGTACACATATACAATATTTCACCTCTTCTGGACCACCACACATATATGTATCGTGTCATGTATGGAGTTAAGATTGCATGTATGTATGTATATATACCTGTATACGTTTATGTGTACTATGTATGTTTGTATGATCCCAGTTGAGTGTTGTATACAGTTACCATACAACTGTTCCCTGTTTGTCTCTCACCGCTGTATACTACTGTACTGTATGGCCACACTGTATGGCCACACCGCTGTATACTACTGTACTGTATGGCCACACTGTATGGCCACACCGCTGTATACTACTGTACTGTATGGCCACACTGTATGGCCACACCGCTGTATACTACTGTTCTATATGGCCACACCGCTGTATACTACTGTACTGTATGGCCACACCGCTGTATACTACTGTACTGTATGGCCACACCGCTGTATACTACTGTACTGTATGGCCACACTGTATGGCCACACCGCTGTATACTACTGTACTGTATGGCCACACTGTATGGCCACACCGCTGTATACTACTGTACTGTATGGCCACACTGTTGTATATTACTGTATGGCCACAGTGTTGTATACTACTGCACTGTATGGCCACACTGTTGTATACTACTGTCCTATATGGCCACACAGTTGTATACTACTGTACTGTATGACCACTCCGCCGTATAGGCCACACCGCTGTATGGCCACACCGCTGTATGGCCACACCGCTGTATGGCCACACCGCTGTATGGCCACACCGCTGTATGGCCACACCGCTGTATGGCCACACCGCTGTATGGCCACACCGCTGTATTACTCCACCATTGTCGTCTTTAACCATCAATACATGATAAGTTCTTACTGATGTTTATTTCATACCTGACTGAAGGGGAAGCTTATCAACACACATGGGGGAATCGTAATCTGTAATCGATTACAATCTTATTTCAGCAAAGTAATCGTAATCGATTACATACAAAATGTAATCGTAATCACGACCACTTTCACGATTACAAGCCCTGCAGAATCATCGACCATTACACCGACAAGCGAGCAAAATAAACTGTTTAGCTACTTGTCTGGTCCCAGAGCTACTGTACAGTCCATGAGAGACACCACACAAGCTTTGGGGAGGCCACAAGCTACCTCCCAGCCTCCCACCACACACAGATCCTCTTAAATATCTGAGAACAAAACAAGCATCCTTGCCTGTCCTCTCCAAGCACTTCAGCACCTGTTGGAGTAGTCAGTGTTGCTGGCCGGATCTACAGGCCAGATAGTTGCCAGATAAAGCCTTCCACAGTTTAGTTTACGTTAAGTTCAACAAAAATATTCAGTTTTTATTTAAATATCCCTGTCCTCAGAAGGTGTAACCACTCAACACTATCCTACTGTTATGTTGTCTTATCTTATGGACGATTTATTTACTTCAATTAATACCGTTAGATCGTGTTATTCTTGACACTATCTCTGATATAATGGACGCAGAGTTTCAAAACCTTTGAGGTCTAATTTTTTCTTTAAAAAAAATGTAATATTTCAGTACAGTATTGATTAATAATCTACATTTATTGAAAGTAATGTCTTCGGTACACCTGGGTATATACAGTACTGTAGTCTACCTCACTGTGTCATCAGAGCACTACCTTACTATTATCTTACAAACATTTGTGTTAATAATGATCCCAACTTCACAACACCTCACAGTTATTTAGGTCTGATACTTCTCCGTGTCTACACTTCCATATTAATCTTGTGGAAATTTAGATCCATCTATTAGAGATTTGGTTTCTGTTCTTGTTTATTAATCGCCCGGACCATTGTGTATCATGCGTTAGGTCCACCTTTTTATCTGAGAAAACATGATTTAATGTACCAGGTTGACAAACAGTACAGTAAAGCAGTTTTTGTGGTCCGTTCGTTTATTTATACAGATTCCTTTTGAAGTAATCATGATGACGCATCGTGTAATTGTAATCACAAAATTACCATGTAACTGTAATCGATTACATTACCGATGTAATCGTCCCGTGTGTGCTTACAATAACACGTATAGGGCAGCCCTGTAGGTATAGGGCAGCCCTGTAGATATAGGGCAGCCCTGTAGGTATAGGGCAGCCCTGTAGGTATAGGGCAGCCCTGTAGGTGTGAGACAGTCTCTAAGAAGAGGCCAGTAGACTCAATAAAGTTACGCACCATAACGGGTATGGTCTGGTCTGGTCTGGTCTGGTCGGTCTGGTCAGGTCTGGTCTGGTCTGGTCTGGTCTGGTCTGGTCTGGTCAGGTCTGGTCAGGTCAGGTCAGGTCAGGTCTGGTCTAGTCTAGTGAACTCCGGTCCTCAGCAACTCCCACTAGGCCGTCTCACTGAAGCACTGTACTCAGAACAAAACCGTAAATGACTACATCACAATATTCCTAACTGTACACATACACACTTCATACCTAGACTTAAAAGATGTATTGATGTTACTAATAGACAGGTTAGGTTAGGTTAGGTTAGGTTAGGTTAGGAGCTGCTGCAGTGATTCACAGCTACTGAAGTCAAGTCAAAGTCATGCTTCTTGCCGATCCCACAAGTGGAGCGCTCAGTCCTGCTCAGTCCTGCTCAGTCCTGTTCAGTCCTGCTCAGTCCTGTTCAGTCCTGTTCACACTCATGGCTACGGTGTTAAAGTCAATCCCAGATGGTGTAACTATCCTAAACTATCATGGTGTTATGCAAACTATCCTAAACTATCATGGTGTAATGCAAACTATCCTAAACTATCATGGTGTAATGCAAACTATCCTAAACTCTTCTTGACTATTTACCAGGTACAGACTGTAAGAACACTGGCCTCATAATACACACACACACACACACACACACACACAAGGTAATAAAGTAAAGGATAAAGTGAAAATTACAATAATAAATAATAAACACAAAAAAATGATAATAAAAGCAACAAGAAAAAATATAAGCAAAAAAATAAAATAAAAATATCTTCTTCCATTACGACCCTAAAACAATTTACTAAAACAATTTATTCTCCCTTGAAAAAAAATAAGAAGTATATTTAGATAATAACTGATATTAAATAAAACAGAATAAAAATAAGAATAAACCGGGAAAAAAATAAAGTGATTTCTTCCTTAATTTCTTGTGGTTCCTCTACGAGTTAAGAATAATAAACGCCACTCACGACACTAGAGTGATGATGTGTTTAGATGATAATGGAAAATAAACAAAAGAGAGAATAATAGTTAGAAGATAATGAAAGAAAATATATGAGGCATGTAAGGGCAATATTTTCTTCTTCAGTGTTTACCTTCCACTACGAGCCTAAAATATTTATGCATATACAATAGAAAGTTTTAATAATAAGTAATAATAATAATAAATAAGATGTATAATGACAATAAAGATATAAAAATGCATCACGAAAAGTATTAAAAGTTTTATTCATTAATTTTACAGTGAGGGACTAACTATCCATGCACCAGAACAAGGCCCTGGTAGATATCATGTAACAGTCACCTCTTGAACATTAAAATAAACATATCAATCAATAAACACAAGATTGACACAATACTTTTAATAAACACTCCAGAAAAGTTCCATTTTATTTGGATTCCTCTATAAGTCTTTATTTTGACCCTTTTTGTGAGCAATGACCTTGGTTGACCTTGGTTGTCTCTTGGGTGATGGGGGGGTTGATGGGGAGACACTACCACTTCTACTACTACTACTACTACTGCTACTGCTACTACTACTACTACTACTACTACTACCACGACTACTACTACTACTACCACCATTCCTACCACTATCTACCCGTATATTAAATCGTAACACTCAATATTCTTTAAAACCTTAACATAAAAATTCCTTCCACATATAAACTGAGACGATAAAAAGCAACAGACTCGGAGTAAGTGAAGCACCTTGGGGAACCTCTCGTGTTGTTGTTGTGGTTCTGAGGAGTTAACCAGCCTTCCCGTCCATAACATAACACAACAAAAACAATGAACAAATCCTACAACAAATTTATATCAAACAAAAAACAAAAAAGATGGAATAGGTTTTGTTTAATATAAATACTGAGTAAACATTGAAAATATTACAAACTGACCAACTCCAAATTACATGATTGCAAATTGATTGTCCGAGTCCACTTAACTTAGCCACGCCCCGCTAATGCTGCCGGACCAATCAGCGTCCAAGACGAATCTGCATTAACGAATCATGAGTGAGATCATCATCATAGGGGAGGAGTCACAGAAAACCGGAATTTTGATGAGTTTAATGATAGCGGCGAAGGCGAGTCTGGCTAAATTGGCGGCTGACACCACCGCTGACCACTGCTGACTGCTGCTGACCACTACTGCTGTTGACCACTACTGTTTACACCACCGCTGACCACTACTGCTGACACCACTGCTGACCACTGCTGACTGCTGCTGACCACTACTGCTGTTGACCGCTACTGCTGCTGACCACTACTGCTGTTGACCACTACTGCTGACCACTACTGCTGTTGACCACTACTGTTTACACCACCGCTGACCACTACTGCTGACCACTGCTGACCACTACTGCTGTTGACCACTACTGCTGTTGACCACTACTGTTTACACCACCGCTGACCACTGCTGCTGACACCACCGCTGACTGCTGCTGACTACTACTGCTGCTGACCACTACTGCTGTTGACCACTACTGCTGTTGACCACTACTGTTTACACCACCGCTGACCACTGCTGCTGACACCACCGCTGACCACTACTGCTGACACCACCGCTGACCACTGCTACTGACACCACCGCTGACCACCACACAGCAATACTCTCACCTGGTTCCCGTGTACCTTAATGATAACAGTACTGATGTGATGACTAGTCTCTCTCTCTCTCTCTCTCTCTCTCTCTACTCCCAGCACCTCTTGATAACTGGGAGAGAGAGAGAGAGAGAGAGAGAGAGAGAGAGAGAGAGAATAATACGGAAACATTTTTACCACTTCTTAAAATTGAAAAAAACATATCTAACACACACACACACACAACAGACAGACACACACACACAACCACACACACACACACACACACACGACAGACAGACACACACACACAACCACACACACACACACACAGCACCGCCGCCATGTTGGTTTACACAGGGGGGTGAGGTACGGTAATCACTGTGTTGTATCTCACATATTTCTAATTGATGAATGGGTGACCCGGCCCATGGTGTTATTATCCTGTGTGGCGAGGACCGGCCGGCCATGCCTCCCTTGGCCGGCCGGTCAATGGTCAACACCCCTCCCTCCCTCACCTAACTCACCCTTGGCCGGCCATGTCTCCCTTGGCCGGCCCTCCTTCACCTAACTTACCCTTGGCCGGCCCTGATACTCTTGGCCAGCCATGCCTCCCTTGGCCGGCCCTCCTTCACCTAACTTACCCTTGGCCGGCCCTGATACTCTTGGCCAGCCATGCCTCCCTTGGCCGGCCCTCCTTCACCTAACTTACCCTTGGCTGGCCCTGATACTCTTGGCCGGCCATGCCACCCTTGGCCGGCCAGACACTGGTCAACACACCGCCTCCCTCACCGTGGGAACACCTCCAGCCTCCTACTGCTGCCTCCTACTGCTGCCTCCTGCTGCTGTCTCCTGCTGCTGTCTCCTACTGCTGCCTCCAACTGCTGTCTCCTACTGCTGCCTCCTGCTGCAGTCTCCTACTGCTGCCTCCTGCTGCTGTCTCCTACTGCTGCCTCCTACTGCTGCCTCCTGCTGCTGCCTCCTGCTGCTGTCTCCTACTGTTGCCTCCTGCTGCTGTCTCCTACTGCTGCCTCCTACTGCTGCCTCCAACTGCTGTCTCCTGCTGCTGTCTCCTACTGCTGCCTCCTACTGCTGCCTCCTACTGCTGACTCCTGCTGCTGTCTCCTACTGCTGTCTCCTACTGCTGCCTCCTACTGCTGCCTCCTGCTGCTGCCTCCTGCTGCTGCCTCCTACTGCTGCCTCCTACTGCTGCCTCCTACTGCTGCCTCCTACTACTGCCTCCTACTGCTGTCTCCTACTGCTGCTTCCTACTGCTGCCTCCTACTGCTGCCTCCTACTGCTACCTCCTACTACTGCCTCCTACTGCTGCCTCCTACTGCTGCTGCCTCCTACTGCTGCTGCCTCCTACTGCTGCCTCCTACTGCTGCCTCCTGCTGCTGTCTCCTACTGCTGCCTCCTACTACTGCCTCCTACTGCTGCCTCCTACTGCTGCCTCCTGCTGCTGCTGCCTCCTACTGCTGCTGCCTCCTACTGCTGCCTCCTACTGCTGCTGCTGCCTCCTACTGCTGCCTCCTACTGCTGCCTCCTGCTGCTGCCTCCTACTGCTGCTGCCTCCTACTGCTGCCTCCTACTGCTGCTGCCTCCTACTACTGCTGCCTCCTACTGCTGCCTCCTACTGCTGCTGCCTCCTACTGCTGCCTCCTACTGCTGCCTCCTATTGCTGCTGCCTCCTGCTGCTGCCTCCTACTGCTGCCTCCTACTGCTGCTGCCTCCTACTGCTGCCTCCTACTGCTGCTGCCTCCTACTGCTGCCTCCTACTGCTGCCTCCTACTGTTACCTCCTACTGCTGCCTCCTACTGCTGCTGCCTCCTACTGCTGCCTCCTACTGCTGCTGCCTCCTACTGCTGCCTCCTACTGCTGCTGCCTCCTACTGCTGCTGCCTCCTACTGCTGCCTCCTACTGCTGCTGCCTCCTATTGCTACCTCCTACTGCTGCCTCCTACTGCTGCCTCCTACTGCTGCCTCCTACTGCTGCCTCCTACTGCTGCCTCCTCCACTCACGGCTGTTCTAGGGCATGCATAGGGTGGTGGAGGTGTCCCAGGGGTGGAGGTGTCCCAAGGGTGGAGGAGGTGTCCCAGGGGTGGAGGAGGTGTCTCAGGGGTGGTGGAGGTGTCCCAGGGGAGGTGGAGGTGTCCCAGGGGTGCAGGTGTCCCAGAGGTGGAGGAAGTGTCCCAGGGGAGGTGGAGGTGTCCCAGGGGAGGTGGAGGTGTCCCAGGGGTGGTGGAGGTGTCCCAGGGGAGGTGGAGGTGTCCCAGGGGTGGTGGAGGTGTCCCAGGGGAGGTGGAGGTGTCCCAGTGGTGGTGGAGGTGTCCCAGGGGAGGTGGAGGTGTCCCAGGGGTGGTGGAGGTGTCCCAGGGGAGGTGGAGGTGTCCCAGGGGAGGTGGAGGTGTCCCAGGGGTGGTGGAGGTGTCCCAGGGGTGGTGGAGGTGTCCCAGGAGAGGTGGAGGTGTCCCAGGGGAGGTGGAGGTGTCCCAGGGGTGGTGGAGGTGTCCCAGGGGAGGTGGAGGTGTCCCAGGGGTGGTGGAGGTGTCCCAGGGGTGGTGGAGGTGTCCCAGGAGAGGTGGAGGTGTCCCAGGGGAGGTGGAGGTGTCCCAGGAGTGGTACTAATGGACATCTAGGGTCAAGGAAGTGTCCCAGGGTATGTGTTGGACATCTAGGACATAAATAGGATAGAGTAATGTCCTTTAAAATATATGTTTATTGTATTATGGTGAGGGGTCTCTCTCTCTCTCTCTCTCTCTCTCTCTAGAAGGAGTTAAGTGAGTGAGGGAGAAAGTGAATAAGGAGGGAGGGTGAGGGGGTGAGGGAGGGTGAGGGAGGGTGAGAGATAAGGGTGGGGGAGAAGGGGAAGGGTAAGGGAGGGGTGAGGGAGGGTAAGGGAGGGTAAGGGAGAAGAGAGAGGGGTACACCCAACCCTGCCTAGTAATTATTAAGTGTCTGATGATCACGTGATAATACTTCCCTCCCTCCTTCCCTCCCTCCTTCAGATCCTCCCTCCCTCCCTCCTTCAGGTCCACTCTCCCTCCCTCCTTCAGATCCTCCCTCCCTCCCTCCTTCAGGTTCACTCTCCCTCCTTCCTTCAGATCCTCCCTCCCTCCCTCCTTCACATCCTCCCTCCCTCCCTCCTTCAGGTCCACTCTCCCTCCCTCCTTCAGATCCTCCCTCCCTCCCTCCTTCAGGTTCACTCTCCCTCCCTCCTTCAGATCCTCCCTCCCTCCCTCCTTCAGATCCTCCCTCCCTCCCTCCTTCAGGTTCACTCTCCCTCCCTCCTTCAGATCCCCCCTCCCTCTTTCAGATCCCCCCTCCCTCCCTCCTTCAGATCCTCCCTCCCTCCCTCCTTCAGGTTCACTCTCCCTCCCTCCTTCAGATCCCCCCTCCCTCTTTCAGATCCCTCCCTCCCTCCTTCAGATCCTCCCTCCCTCCCTCCTTCAGGTTCACTCTCCCTCCCTCCTTCAGATCCCCCCTCCCTCTTTCAGATCCCTCCCTCCCTCCTTCAGATCCCCCCTCCCTCTTTCAGATCCCCCCTCCCTCCCTCCCTCCTTCAGGTTCACTCTCCCTTTTGTTAAGTAATTATGTTTACATGATGTTTGACTGACAAGTGTGTGTGTGTGTGTGTGGGAGAATAGTAAACGAAATGCTGGCGGGCAACTGACAAGGTGCAGTATAAGGATAGTCTTAAGACAGACCTGAAAAAGTGCCAGACCGACTCCCTCACCTGGGAGACGATTACTCCACACCAGGGCCGGATTCAGGAGTGGGCAAAGTGGGCAGCTGCCCAGGGGCCTCCACAATCTGGGGGCCTCCACATATTACAATATTTTATTTATTGTCTATTCATTTGGATTATTTTTGTTTTCATTCTTTAAAATTCATGTTTATCTATTCCATCACGTAATACTATGTTCAGCAAGAAGCGAGACAGAAATTAGGCTAGCTACTCCCTGAAATACCTGGTTTTCCTATGAACCGACTTGAAACCACATGAATGACTCCAGTCATGTCTCACTTTTGTGTGTGTGTGTGTTGGGAATATGTACACTATCAATAAATATACAGTTAATTAAAAATTTCTCAATGTTCTAATTTCCTCAATATAACTGCATATGGCTTCAAAATTCTCCAAAGAAGTGTTCAAATTTCAAAATTTTCCCGGGGAGCTTACAGCGCCCCCCGGGACTCCCAGGTGTTTAGGCTCGCTTCACTCGCCACCCCGCCCTCTTGGGTAGTTATAATGAGGGGGGGCCTCCACAAAGAGGCTGCCCATGGGCCTCCACAGGTCTAAATCCGGCACTACTCCACACTGTAACGCTTGGAGGAGCACCACACCAGATGATGTCAATACTTTCGAGTTAGCCCGACTGTATACCGAGGCAGACAAGCGCCAACGCCGGAAAGACGCTGCCACCGCCCCTCCCACAGTAGATGTAGCCCTCCACACGTGCAACATCTGTGGACGACCCTGCCGGTCCCGTATCGGCCTCTTTAGTCACCTCAGAACTCACCAACCGAGGTGACACCCCCTAATAACTCATATCATTGTATCATAGCTGGATGATCGTCATACTTGATTCCGAGTGGCAGCAAAGTAGTAGTAGTAGTAGTAGTAGTAGTAGTAGTAATGGAGGTGGTAAAGGATGATGTCAGGGCAGCAGCAGGGAACCTGCAAGTTTGTGCTGGCCACCAGGCTGGAGGGGAAGCAGCCATTCACGCCATGAGAACGATATTTGAGCAGCGTGATTGTGAGGCCGCTATCCTGGTGGACGCTTCAAACGCATTCAACATACTTAACCGCAAGGCCGCACTGCACAACATCAAGATCAAGTGTCCAAGCTTTGCAATGCATGCTGAAAACTCGTATAGGAATCCATCAGACCTTTATATAGTAAACAACAAGGCTCCAAGAGGTGATACCATCAAACAGTCAACCGAGGGAACAACGCAGGGGGACCCTGTTGCAATGGCAATGTACGCAATAGGCCTATCCGTGCTCCAACACAATAAAATTTGAAACAACTGAGGTCAAACAAGTGGCGTATGCTGATGACCTTACAGGAGCAGGAAAAGTGGAGGGCATCAAAAGTGGTGGAACTTGGTAACATCACGAGGCCCACAAATAGGGTACTACCCAAACACCAGCTAGTCCTTCCTCATTGTGAAGCCAGAACATTATGAACGGGCAATGGAGGTGTTCGGTGGAAGTGAGGTCAAAAAAACGAAGGATGGCCAAGGACACCTAGGCTCAATAATCGGCACGAAGGACTTCAAGACCGAGTACGTAACGGGAAAGGTGAATGAGTGGGTAAGGGAAACCCAAGCTCTGTCTGAGACTGCTAACACAGAGCCACATGCGGCATTCACCCATGGAGTCAAGCATCGCTGGAACTACCTGATGCGCACTATCCCTGATATCGGACCCCTCCTCCACCCACTGGAAGAAGCTATCAGCGTCAATTCAATTCCCAAATTAGTGAAACATCTTCACTTAACTCCAGCAGAAAGAGCACTCCTTGCACTACCACAGAGACTGGGAGGAATGGGATTGACCAATCCAGAGGAGATTGCTGCCACCAAACATCAAAACTCAGTTAAGTTCACGACAGCCCTCACGGACCACATAATAGCTCAGAACGCAACAGGGGAGGTGGATACCAGTGAAGTAAACAAGATTAGAAGGTACATTACGAAAGAACGACAGCACGGCCAAAGTGATAAGTTGCAGCAACTGTTGCTGCAAGTACCAGAGAATTTGAAAAAAAAAGTAGCTATAGCCCAGGAAGTGGGCGCCTCGAACTGGTTTCAGTCTCAATAAACAAGAATTTACAGATGCCAATGCTCTAAAGTACGGTAGGCCAGTAGAAGGTTTGCTCTCCCAATGCGTGTGTGGCTCTTCCTATGACGTCGATCGCGCTATGGTGTGCAAGAAAAAGGGCTTCATATGCATGAGGCATGACGAGGTAAGGGATCTCACGGCAAATATGTTAAAGGAAATCTGCCGTGATGTTAGGGTAGAACTGACCCTCCTTCCATTGGACAGTGAGATTTTCCAACATAGGACTTCATACACATCCAACGAAGCCCGTGTTGACGTCAGTGCTCGAGGATTCTGGACGGGAGGACAGCGAGCCTTCTTCGACATCAGGATTTTTTATCCCATGGCCGCATGTCATCGTAACTTAGCTCTTGATGCTACACACAGGAGGAACGAGAACGACAAGATAAGGGCATATGGGGAGAGAATTCAGATCGTTGATCAAGGCAGCTTCACTCCTCTAGTGTTCACAACCTCTGGTGGGATGGGACCAAGTGCAAGATGTTTCTACGCCAGACTCGCGGAGGTGATCTCCGAACAGAAGCAGCAGCCCAGAAGTTATGTTACAGCCTGGGTGAGATGTCGACTGTCTTTCTCTCTCCTTCGGTCGGCTTTGCCTCAGAGGAACGAGATCATCGGCCCCATAGCCGACAACAGTTGCAAATATTGACTATGAGGCTACAGTCACTGAATGCCGCATAGATCTGCGGCTCAACTAATTCAACACAGATAGGATAGCTTCTTATGTATTAGGATATTAAATATTAAGGTAATAAAATGGCGGCAAAGGTATGGCTATTGGGGGAGGCTGGAGGCCATTATTAAAAAAAAAGTAGTAGTAGTAGTGGTAGTAGTAGTATGGTGTAGAGGAGGAGGTAGTGAGGAGGAGGAGGAGGAGGAGGAGGAGGAGGAGGCAGTAGGTAGGACAGTGGTCAGTTGGAGGGAGGAAGGGAGGGAGGGAGGAAGGTAGGTAGGGAGGGAGGGAGGGAGGGAGGGAGGGTAGCGTGGGAAGGTAATCACGTCGGACCCAACATGCAAGTGGCAGCATGCAAGCCTAACTCCTCTCACGACCTGGACACCCGCCACGACCACTACCTACGACTACTACCCGCCATGACCACTACCTACGACTACTACCCGCCATGACCACTACCTACGACTACTACCCGCCACGACCACTACCTACGACTACTACCCGCCACGACCACTACCTACGACTACTACCCGGCATGACCACTACCTACTACAACTGGTTCCCTTTATACGGCCTGAATTAACTCTCTCTCTCTCTCTCTCTCTCTCTCTCTCTCTCTCTCTACCGGTCTACGAAAAGTCACATGTACTCACAGGTGTAGTTCAGGTGTACTCTACAAGGGTGTACTCTGAGGTGCAGGTTTGGATACACTTTCCTCTCCTGTGTGCTGTTTCCTTACACTTACGCTTACACTAACACTTACGCTTACACTTACACTAACACTTACACTTACACTTACACTAACACTTACACTTACACTTACGCTTACACTTCCAAGATAGCGGTGAATGGACGAGAAAAACCCTCTCCGATTGGTCAGCGAGATTATACCATTCAACCAATAGCAATACTCCTATTACCCCTCCCCCCCCCCCCCACCAACACATCCATTAACAAGCAAAAATGACCACTAGCCAGTTCACACGCCCTCAACCAATCACAGCCCGGGACACAACTAGGTCATGCATGTTTTGATTGTATTATTACCTGACCTAATGATGGTGATTGAACCATAACGAGAGGCCAAGAATTAAGTGGTTTAGCAACATGATCAACAGGTGAGAGATCTTCACTACAAGTCTCTACATTGCAACAGTGAGAGACGATATCAATTGATAGCCTCTGCCTATCTCACGTGAGGTAAGGAGAATCTATTTATATTATTGTATGAAGAAAAAGATCATATATATATTCTATCAACCTAAATAGCAACACCTGAAGATTAGACACCCCCCAGTAGGTTAGGTTAGGGTAGGTTAGGGTAGGGTAGGTTAAGGTAGGTTAGGTTAGGGTAGGTTAGGGTAGGTAAAACAAGTTGGGGTGTCTAATCTTCAGGTGATCACATAGCTGGAAATTGTAAGTGTTGAGATGGAACAATATTAAGGTTCACCTCTCTCTCTCTCTCTCTCTCTCATAAGAACATAAGAACATAAGAATGGAGGAAACTGCAGCGGGCCTATTGGCCCATACTGGGCAGTCCCGTTTACACCCAACCCCTATTGCTCATATGAGCATCCAACCTATGTTTGAAGCAATTCAGCGTATTCGAGTTAATGATGATATTTGGTAACTTGTTCCATTCATCCACTACTCTGTTTCCAAACCAGTGTTTACCTATTTCACGCCTAAATCTAAATTTGTCCAATTTAAAACCATTGTTACGAGTTCGCTCCTGGTTGGATAATTTGAGTACCTTTGTAATGTCCCCTTTGTTTAGCCCTGCCTTCCATTTATACACCTCTATCAGGTCGCCCCTCGCTCTACGTCTCTCAAGGGAGTGCAAATTAAGATGCTTTAACCTGTCTCTATACTCAAGGTTCCTGATACCCGGGATTAGTCTTGTCATTCTCCTCTGGATTCTTTCCAAGGATTCTATATCCATTCTGTAATACGGTGACCAGAACTGGACTGCGTAATCCAGGTGTGGTCTCACAAGAGCAAGATACAGTTTTAGGATGACCTCGCTAGTCTTGTAACTAACACTCCTTTGTATGAACCCAAGTACTTTATTAGCCTTGTTACGAGCAAAAACACATTGTTTACTTGGCTTAAGGTTCCTACTTATCATTACTCCTAAATCTCTCTCGCAGTCGGATTTCTCTATGGCATCGTTGTTCATCTGGTATCTGGTTTCCCTGTTTACATTCCCTATACTGAGTACTTTACATTTGTCAATGTTGAATTTCATCTGCCATTTTTCAGACCATTCGAAAAATTTGTTTAGATCCTCCTGTAGTTTTGCCGAGTCCTCGTCAGATTTGATAACACGTCCTATTTTAGTATCATCAGCAAATTTACTTATGTTGCTGTCTATGCCGATATCTATGTCGTTTATGTATATAATAAACAATAATGGTCCAAGTACTGAGCCTTGGGGAACTCCACTTGTGACGTTGCTCCAATGGGACTTAGTGCCGTTAATGCTCACTCGCTGTTTCCTGTCCTGTAACCACGCCCTAATCCATTTAAGGATGTCACCTTTGATGCCATGAGCTTCTACCTTTCTAATTAGTCTTTCGTGGGGTACTCTGTCGAAGGCTTTGCTAAAGTCGAGATATACCACATCATAATTGTGCCCCTCGTCCACTGATTCGAAAACTGATGAAAAGAATGTTAATAGATTAGTTAGGCAAGAACGTCCGCTTGTGAAGCCATGCTGGGAATCATTGATCAATCTGTGCTTCTCCAGGTGATTTCGAATAGAGTTTGAAATGATTGCTTCCAGTAATTTGCCTACTATTGATGTTAGACTGATTGGGCGGTAGTTAGAGGATAGTGATCTATCCCCCTTCTTGAAGATCGGTATTACATTCGCTATCCTCCAGGATTCTGGTACTACACCTGTTTTTAAGGACATGTTAAACAACTTTGCTAAGGGCATACTAAGCTCTTCCTTACATTCCTTTAATACTCTGGCAAATATCTCATCGGGACCAGGTGACTTATTAGGCTTTAGTTTGTCTATTTGCTTACTAACATCGTTACTAGTCACTACTATCTCACTTAATTTGTTTTCTTCACTATCTCTGAATAGAGTCGGTGCCTCGGGTATCATGTTTAAATTTTCGCTGGTGAAAACTGTTGAAAAATATTTATTCAAATTATTGCTCATTTCTCCGTCGTTATCAGTGAGCTCGCCGGAGTCTGACCGTATTGGTCCAATCTTTTCTCGTGTTTTAGTTTGGTACATTTGGTAGAATCCTTTGGGGTTTGTCTTTGCCTCCCTTGCTATCCTTACCTCATTATTCCTCTTTGCTTTCCTTATCTCGGTTTTAACCCTACTCGCCAATACCCTATAATAGTCCCGGAGGTGAATTTCGCCACGATTTATCCTTCTACCTATAGCCTTCCTTTGGCCAATGATGTTCTTTAAATAATTATTTATCCATTTAGGGTCATTGTTGTTTGATCTGAGTTTTTTGTATGGTATGTTCTGCCTTTGTGCATTAAGTAACTCACTATTTAAAAACTCTCTCTCTCTCTCTCTCTCTCTCTCTCTCAGTGATGGATACGTCACCGGCTATCACACGACACTGGTGCTAACTCTCTCCATACGTCATCACTATCACCACCACCACTACCACCACCACCACTACTACCACCACCACCACCACTACCAGTACTATCACCACCACCACCATCCCCACTATCACCACCACCACCACCACTATCACCATCACCACTTTCACCACCACCACCATCGCCACTATCACCATCACCACCACCACTATCACCACCACCACCACCACCATCACCACCACCACTATCGCCACCACCACCACTACCACCACTATCACCACCACCACTATCACCACCATCACCACTACCACCACCACCACTATCACCACCACTATCACCACCACTATCACCACTACCACCACCACCACCACCACCACTACCACCACTATTACCACTATCACCACCACCACCATTATCACCACCATCACCACCATCACCACCACCACTATCACCACCATCACCATCACCACCACCACTATCGCCACCACCACCACTATCACCATCACCACTTTCACCAACACCACCATCACCACTATCACCATCACCACCACCACCACCACCATCACCACCACCACTTTCACCACCACCACTATCGCCACCACCACCATCACCACCACCACCACCACCATCACCACCACCACTTTCACCACCACCACTATCGCCACCACCACTATCACCACCACCACCACCACCACCACCACTATCACCACTATCTATCACCACCACCACCAACATCACCACCACCACCACCACCACCCTACACCGTGCCCTCTCACACCTCAACGCTTCCCGGGTTTTTTTCATCTCGTGAAGACAAAAACTAGTGATTTATTCTACCCTTATAATCTAATGCTGAATAACCTTCACTTATACATACAAGAGGTTAGGTTAGGTTACGGGGAGGTTAAGTTAGGTTACGGGGAGGCTAGGTTAGGTTAGTCAATGTCTAGTACATGAATGGCAATGTGACCAGGAAGGGATGTGTGAGGTGGTGAGGGGGGTGAGGTGAAGGGGGTGCTTGATCGCCCTACCTTCCTCACCCCCTCCCATGTCACCCGGGGGCAGTAGTAACCAAGAAAGAGGGGGGGGGGGCAGAGTGGAGGGGGGCAGTGAGGAGGGGGGCAGAGAGGAGGGGGGCGTACGGAATGCCTGGCCCCCCTTATTGTCCACTACCCTGCAATTCTGAGCTACAGCCGAGCAGAGGGGGTGGAGGGGTGGGGGGGAGGGGTGGGGAGGGGTAGGGAGGGGTAGGGAGGGGTGGGGAGGGGTGGGGAGGGGTGGGGAGGAAAAAGTGAGGGAGGAGTGAGGAGGAGGAGGGGTGGGGGGGTGCCAGGGGGTGCTGGGGGGGGGGGGAGCTGGTCAGAACAACCTCCCCAATTTGCCGTTCGTCAGTTGCAGCCGCCACTGACCACACCGTGGGAACCTGCCCGCCCCTATGACCTGCCCTGTGGCTACACCCTCTTGACCTGCCCCTCGTGGCTACACCCTGCTACACCCTCTTGACCTGCCCCTCGTGGCTACACCCTCTTGACCTGCCCCTCGTGGCTACACCCTCTTGACCTGCCCCTCGTGGCTACACCCTGCTACACCCTCTTGACCTGCCCTGTGGCTACACCCTGCTACACCCTCTTGACCTGACCCTCGTGGCTACACCCTGCTACACCCTCTTGACCTGCCCTGTGGCTACACCCTGCTACACCCTCTTGACCTGCCCTGTGGCTACACCCTCTTGACCTGCCCTGTGGCTACACCCTGCTACACCCTCTTGACCTGCCCCTCGTGGCTACACCCTGCTACACCCTATTGACCTGCCCTGTGGCTACACCCTCTTGACCTGCCCCTCGTGGCTTCATCCTGCTACACCCTCTTGACCTGCCTCGTGGCTACACCCTGCTACACCCTCTTGACCTGCCCTGTGGCTACACCCTCTTGACCTGCCCTGTGGCTACACCCTGCTACACCCTCTTGACCTGCCTCGTGGCTACACCCTGCTACACCCTATTGACCTGCCCTGTGGCTACACCCTCTTGACCTGCCCCTCGTGGCTTCATCCTGCTACACCCTCTTGACCTGCCTCGTGGCTACACCCTGCTACACCCTCTTGACCTGCCCCTCGTGGCTACACCCTGCTACACCCTCTTGACCTGCCCTGTGGCTACACCCTGCTACACCCTCTTGACCTGCCCCTCGTGGCTACACCCTGCTACACCCTCTTGACCTGCCTCGTGGCTACACCCTGCTACACCCTCTTGACCTGCCCTGTGGCTACACCCTCTTGACCTGCCCCTCGTGGCTACACCCTCTTGACCTGCCCCTCGTGGCTACACCCTGCTACACCCTCTTGACCTGACCCTCGTGGCTACACTCTGCTACACCTACACTACTGCCCTGTCTAATTTTTTGTACCGTAAGATAGTCGGTGAAACTGTCTGTCTGCCCGTCCACACACACACACACACACACACACACACAGAACAAGCTGGTCCACGTTGTAGATATGTATGATTTTTCCGTTCTTTTTTACTTAACCGCAACATGTAGAGTCACCCCCCCCCCTCCTTCACCCACGTCAGGAAGGGTCACAGTCCACCAGCAGGAGGGTCACAGGTCACCAGCAGGAGGGTCACAGGTCACCAGCAGGAGGGGTCACAGGTCACCAGCAGGAGGGGTCACAGGTCACCAGCAGGAGTCCTGGGGTGTACACGACAGCTTGCTCCCTCAGGTCTTAAAAGAACTTCCTGTTTTAGCTCGGAGGCCGCGTCAAATTACCCAGCGGTAGGATGTGTCGTGGTGCAGGATACAGGGTAGGATACAGTGCAGGATACAGGGTAGGGTAGGATACAGTGCAGGATACAGGGTAGGATAGAGAGTAGGATACAGGGTAGGGTAGGGTAGGATACAGGGTAGGGTAGAGGGTAGGATACAGGGTAGGGTAGGATACAGGTCAGGGTAAGATACAGGGTAGGGTAAAATACAGGCCAGGGCAGTATACAGGGTAGGGTAGGATACAGGGTAGGGTAGGGTACAGGGTAGGATACAGGGTAGGGTACAGGGTAGGGTAGGGTAAAGGGTAAAGAGAGGCCACGCCCAGGGGAGCCACACCCTGACCTTGCCACGGGTCCTTCTCTCATCAATGGGAACCTGGACGATGAGCCAGAGTGTAGCCCTGACCACAGACCCTCCTCCTCCTCCTCCTCCTCCTCCTCCTCCTCTTCCTCCTCCTCCTGCCCTGGGGTCATCATTAACTCAGGTATGGTCACTATTCAAGACCCACTTAGTCACTTAACGCCAACATCAAGGTCGACCATCAAGGAGGAAGCATAGAAACAGATAAATAGAGGTTAGGTTAGGTTAGGTTAGGGGTGGCAGTGAGGTAGTTTAGCAGTGCATGTGAGACAGAGACAGACAGACAGGGGGAGATGTGAGAGAAGGGGGGAGAAGTGAGAGAAGGGGGGAGAAGTGAGAGAAGGGGAGAGAAGTGAGAGAAGGGGGAGAAGTGAGAGAAGGGGAGAGAAGTGAGAGAAGGGGAGAGAAGTGAGAGAAGGGGAGAGAAGTGAGAGAAGGGGGGAGAAGTGAGAGAAGGGGGGAGAAGTGAGAGAAGGGGGGAGAAGTGAGAGAAGGGGAGAGAAGTGAGAGAAGGGGAGAGAAGTGAGAGAAGGGGAGAGAAGTGAGAGAAGGGGAGAGAAGTGAGAGAAGGGGGGAGAAGAGAGAGAAGGGGAGAGAAGTGAGAGAAGGGGAGAGAAGTGAGAGAAGGGGGGAGAAGTGAGAGAAGGGGGGAGAAGTGAGAGAAGGGGAGAGAAGTGAGAGAAGGGGAGAGAAGTGAGAGAAGGGGGGAGAAGTGAGAGAAGGGGGGAGAAGAGAGAGAAGGGGGGAGAAGTGAGAGAAGGGGGGAGAAGTGAGAGAAGGGGGGAGAAGTGAGAGAAGGGGAGAGAAGTGAGAGAAGGGGGGGAGAAGAGAGAGAAGGGGGGAGAAGTGAGAGAAGGGGGGAGAAGTGAGAGAAGGGGGGAGAAGTGAGAGAAGGGGAGAGAAGTGAGAGAAGGGGGGAGAAGTGAGAGAAGGGGGAAGAAGTGGGAGAAGGGGGGAGAAGTGAGAGAAGGGGGGAGAAGTGAGAGAAGGGGAGAGAAGTGAGAGAAGGGGGGAGAAGTGAGAGAAGGGGGGAGAAGTGAGAGAAGGGGGGAGAAGTGAGAGAAGGGGGGAGAAGTGAGAGAAGGGGAGAGAAGTGAGAGAAGGGGGGAGAAGTGAGAGAAGGGGAGAGAAGTGAGAGAAGGGGAGAGAAGTGAGAGAAGGGGGGAGAAGTGAGAGAAGGGGGGAGAAGTGAGAGAAGGGGAGAGAAGTGAGAGAAGGGGAGAGAAGTGAGAGAAGGGGAGAGAAGTGAGAGAAGGGGGGAGAAGTGAGAGAAGGGGGGAGAAGTGAGAGAAGGGGGGAGAAGTGAGAGAAGGAGGGAGAAGTGAGAGAAGGGGAGAGAAGTGAGAGAAGGGGGGAGAAGTGAGAGAAGGGGAGAGAAGGGGGGAGAAGTGGGAGAAGTGGGAAGAAGTGAGAGAAGGGGGGAGAAGTGAGAGAAGGGGAGAGAAGTGAGAGAAGGGGAGAGAAGGGGGGAGAAGTGAGAGAAGGGGGGAGACGTGAGAGAAGGGGAGAGAAGTGAGAGAAGGGGGGAGAAGTGAGAGAAGGGGAGAGAAGGGGGGAGAAGTGGGAGAAGGGGGGAGAAGTGAGAGAAGGGGGAGAAGTGAGAGAAGGGGAGAGAAGTGAGAGAAGGGGAGAGAAGTGAGAGAAGGGGAGAGAAGTGAGAGAAGGGGGGAGAAGTGAGAGAAGGGGAGAGAAGTGAGAGAAGGGGGAGAAGTGAGAGAAGGGGAGAGAAGTGAGAGAAGGGGAGAGAAGTGAGAGAAGGGGAGAGAAGTGAGAGAAGGGGGAGAAGTGAGAGTAGGGGTGAGAAGCGGGGAGAAGTGGGAGAAGGGGGGAGAAGTGAGAGAAGGGGGGAGAAGTGAGAGAAGGGGGGAGAAGTGAGAGAAGGGGGGAGAAGTGAGAGAAGGGGGAGAAGTGAGAGAAGGGGAGAGAAGTGAGAGAAGGGGAGAGAAGTGAGAGAAGGGAGAGAAGTGAGAGAAGGGGAGAGAAGTGAGAGAAAGGGGGAGAAGTGAGAGAAGGGGGAGAAGTGAGAGAAGGGGAGAGAAGTGAGAGAAGGGGAGAGAAGTGAGAGAAGGGGGAGAAGTGAGAGAAGGGGAGAGAAGTGAGAGAAGGGGAGAGAAGGGGGAGAAGTGAGAGAAGGGGGGAGAAGTGAGAGAAGGGGGGAGAAGTGAGAGAAGGGGGAGAAGTGAGAGAAGGGGAGAGAAGTGAGAGAAGGGGGAGAAGTGAGAGAAGGGGGGAGAAGTGAGAGAAGGGGGGAGAAGTGAGAGAAGTGGAGAGAAGTGAGAGAAGTGGAGAGAAGTGAGAGAAGGGGGGAGAAGTGAGAGAAGGGGGGAAAAGTGAGAGAAGGGGAGAGAAGTGAGAGAAGGGGAGAGAAGTGAGAGAAGGGGAGAGAAGTGAGAGAAGGGGGGAGAAGTGAGAGAAGGGGAGAGAAGTGAGAGAAGGGGGGAGAAGTGAGAGAAGGGGAGAGAAGTGAGAGAAGGGGGGGAAGTGAGAGAAGGGGGGAGAAGTGAGAGAAGGGGAGAGAAGTGAGAGAAGGGGAGAGAAGTGAGAGAAGGGGAGAGAAGTGAGAGAAGGGGAGAGAAGTGAGAGAAGGGGGGAGAAGTGAGAGAAGGGGGGAGAAGTGAGAGAAGGGGAGAGAAGTGAGAGAAGGGGGGAGAAGTGAGAGAAGGGGAGAGAAGTGAGAGAAGGGGGGAGAAGTGAGAGAAGGGGGGAGAAGTGAGAGAAGGGGAGAGAAGTGAGAGAAGGGGAGAGAAGTGAGAGAACGGGGGAGAAGTGAGAGAACGGGAGAGAATTGACAGATAATGATAGAGACGATGATGATTATAATGATGAAACTGAATGTAAATAAAAAAATAAGAATTGAGAAGAAGGAAAAAATGAAAGAAATTAAATAAAACGAAACACAAACAAGTGATAAGAGAAACGAAGATAAAAGATAAATACAAAATAACATAAATAAAATAAAATGTCGAGGAAAACAACAAAAAAGAAAGATTTTGGAAACTAAACAAAAAAAATTTGAAAAAAGAAAAAAAATAATGTGAGGGAGGGAGGGAGGGAGGGAGAGAGAGAGGGAGGGAGGGAGGGAGGGAGGGAGGGAGGGAGGGAGGTATAGGAGGCGAAATAGTGAACCAGTTAATAGAAAACCAACAGAGCCAATAGCCCAGCCTATACACACACACACACACACACACACTGAAATGGAAAGCCACTAAAGTAACCTCACTCCTGGGACACAACACACACACACAAAAACTACCCAGATAACTATCCAACTGCCTTGTTTACCTGGTTTAATTACAGGTGAGGCTGGTGTAATTATCGTGGCTGGCGGAGGGAACTAGCAGCACCACGGCCAGATGACAGAGAAGTCACAGCAGGAAAAAAAAACAGGTGATAATTCTCAGCGAAATACTGTACTTACAGAACACTGGCACGGGACCTACCTCACCCCACCCTACCTACGACCAGCCCTGCCCTACCCCCACTACTCTACCCCTCCTACCTATCCCCTCTACCCTACCACTCCCCCTTACCTTACCTACCTATCTACACCCCCTACCTGCCTACCTACCCCCTCACCCTCCTCTTTACCACTGGATATGACAAACTATTTTCCCCCTCATTTCACTATTCACTATTTCTCAACAACGTATTAAGTCAGGAAATTCATATTCATATATTACCAGAATTAAATTTTTTTTGAAAACCCATGAAATTTAAGTTTGTTTTTCCTTTTTCAAAAATTATTCATGAAAAAGCAAAGAAAGAAGGTGTTTTTCTCCGTGTGTGTGTGTGTGTGTGTGTGTGTGCCATCTTCGCCTACCTCCTGCTTTTTTTAATATATCTTTATTATGTAATTTACCTGTTGAAAGGTTTACCTGTTGAGGGGCATTATCCAGTAGGTAAAGACAGTGGCTCCTGCTGGCTCCTGCTGGCTCCTGCTGGTGGTGAGGGAGGAGGTCAAGGAACACCCCAGCCCACCCCCCACCCCACCCCTCACCTGAAGAAGAAACACCCCACCTTTTCTTCACCTCATGAGTAGATACACCAACACTACCTGGGGGGGTTAGCTTAGGTTAGGTTAGGTTAGGTTAGGTTAGGTTAGGTTCAGATTACTCTACCTGTCAGCGTCATTAGTTTGGCACGACAAAACTGTGACGTGAAGCAAGTATTAATCAAGGTAAAGACACAGGTGTAATCTCACTCTCCCTGTCTTAATACACCTGCAGCCACCTGAGTACACCTGTGGACACCTGCCAGAGCCGCCAGGTGAGATGATACAGTTACTCTCTGACAGACGTTGGTTTATGACACGGGAATTCACATACGATATTTTATACTGAGTTAAGAGAAGACATCTACCTGACGGGCCAACACTCGTACACACAGATGACGACTTATGTGGTACCGAGATTATTACGAAGATCAGATCCTAATTAAGAGAGGTGCTTTTACCTGTATTAAAAGGGGGAAATTATACCTCACGGACACCTTTGAGAATGAGAACTCCGGGACCACGTCTGTCTGTGTGTGTGTCTGTCTGTCTGTCTGTCTGTCTGTGTGTCTGTCTGTCTGTGTGTCTGTCTGTCTGTGTGTCTGTCTGTCTGGTACAAACTAACATATATTGGTTAGTTTGGTCAGTGAAGATTTATTTTTTGTCTGAGTGAACGTGGTGGAGAGAGGGGAGAGGAGAGGGGGGAGAGGAGAGGGGGGAGAGGAGAGGTGGGGAGAGGGGGTGAAGTGGTGGAGAGGGGATAATGAGAGGGGTGCATAGTGAGATGATAGTGAAGTAAGGAGGAGAGGGGGGTGATGGTGGTGGTGTTAGGGTGGGGGAAGGTAGCGGTTTGGGGTAGGAGGAGGAGGAGGAGGTCACAGTGTGGAGAGGAAAGGGGAGAGTAATGTGTGTGGGGGGTGTGTGGGGGGTGGGGGGGGGTTGATCACAGTCATGTTGTGGTCAGTCCCGACACCACCACACGCCAACCTCCCCTCCTCCTCCTCCCTCACCCCCTCCCTTTACCCCCCTCCCCCATCCTTTATTATATTAGTGGACTCTCCCCCTCCCCTCCCCCACACCTGATATTACTGGACGATACTTACAACCCCCCTCCCCTACCACACCTCTCCCCTACCACACCCCTCCCCTACCACACCCCTCCCTCACCCTACAGCAGGCACCCCCCCCCCCCCACACTACTGCCCGTGTGTGTGTGTGTGTGTGTGTCTGGTTACCACACTAACTGACCATTACACGGTTTTTTGTTGCAGTTGATCTTGTTATTAGTGTTATTATCCCTCACCTGAAGGGTCAAGGGGGCATGTAGCAATTGCTTCTTCCGTGTGTGTGTGTGTGTGTCTGTGTGTGTGTGTGAACAAATTAACCTTCAATTTGGTCAGAACGATTCTATTGTGTTACCTGTTCGTGCGTGCGTGTGTCGGCGGGTCAGGGTACACAAAGACGCCGGAAACTGAATGACACACACACACACACACACACACACACAGGTAACAGGAGCTCAGGTGTATACTTACCTCACTAATTATTACCTCACATAATTTTCTTGTCTCGTCTTAAATATATATAAAGGAAATTTTCCCCAGCCACTGTTACGTCATCAGCTACAAAATATATAGTCAAAAAAAACAGAAAAAATAAAAAACAAAACATAAAAAACAAAACAAAAAAGAAAACAAAACAAAAAAACAAAACACCATACAAATAAAAACAAAAATAAAACAGAAAACACACAAAAACAAAAACACCAAGACTAGGATAATACACTTCTTCATTATCCAACGTTACAGTTATCCCATTCACCACCATAAACCAAAAAAAATTACACTGTGTAGAAGTTTAACAGTGTAGAAAATAGACTGTAAACAATAGACTGTGTAGAAAATAGACTGTAAATAATACTGTACAGAAAAAACTCAAATTTTCTTACACCAGTACATTATTTCCCCCACCAGGAAGGTCAAAAGTAATGTTATTTATATAGATAATAATGGCAGCGCTGTGTTTATTTACATTCGACAGAAGGAAACTCACACTAGTAAACATTATATGGAATCACAGTAAAGCATTATTAAAACAAATATCTTAATGGTAATGACTTGTGGAATGTTTCTATAACGAGCCCCTGTAAACACACTAGTGAAGGGGACTGTACCTAGGCTATATGACCAGCCCCTGTAAACACACTAGTGAAGGGGACTGTACCTAGGCTATATGACGAGCCCCTGTAAACACACTAGTGAAGGGGACTGTACCTAGGCTATATGACGAGTCCCTGTAAACACACTAGTTAAGGGGACTATACCTAGGCTATACGACGAGCCCCTGTAAACACACTAGTGAAGGGGACTGTACCTAGGCTATATGACGAGTCCCTGTAAACACACTAGTGAAGGGGACTGTACCTAGGCTATATGACCAGTCCCTGTAAACACACTAGTGAAGGGGACTGTACCTAGGCTATATGACGAGCCCCTGTAAACACACTAGTGAAGGGGACTGTACCTAGGCTATATGACCAGCCCCTGTAAACACACTAGTGAATGGAACTGTACCTAGGCTATATGACGAGCCCCTGTAAACACACTAGTGAAGGGGACTGTACCTAGGCTATATGACGAGCCCCTGTAAACACACTAGTGAAGGGGACTGTACCCAGGCTATATGACGAGCCCCTGTAAACACACTAGTGAAGGGGACTGTACCCAGGCTATATGACGAGCCCCTGTAAACACACTAGTGAAGGGGACTGTACCTAGGCTATATGACGAGCCCCTGTAAACACACTAGTGAAGGGGACTGTACCTAGGCTATATGACGAGCCCATGTAAACACACTAGTTAAGGGGACTATACCTAGGCTATACGACGAGCCCCTGTAAACACACTAGTGAAGGGGACTGTACCATGAGTATATGACGAGCCCCTGTAAACGCACTAGTGAAGGGGACTGTACCTTGGCTATATGACGAGCCCCTGTAAACACACTAATGAAGGGGACTGTACCTAGGCTATATGACGAGCCCCTGTAAACACACTAGTGAAGGGGACTGTACCTTGGCTATATGACGAGCCCCTGTAAACACACTAGTGAAGGGGACTGTACCTAGGCTATATGACGAGCCCCTGTAAACACACTAGTGAAGGGGACTGTACCTTGGCTATATGACGAGTCCCTGTAAACACACTAGTGAAGGGGACTGTACCTAGGCTATATGACCAGTCCCTGTAAACACACTAGTGAAGGGGACTGTACCTAGGCTATATGACGAGTCCCTGTAAACACACTAGTGAAGGGGACTGTACCTAGGCTATATGACCAGTCCCTGTAAACACACTAGTGAAGGGGACTGTACCTAGGCTATATGGCGAGCCCCTGTAAACACACTAGTGAAGGGGACTGTACCTAGGCTATATGACCAGCCCCTGTAAACACACTAGTGAATGGAACTGTACCTAGGCTATATGACGAGCCCCTGTAAACACACTAGTGAAGGGGACTGTACCTAGGCTATATGACGAGTCCCTGTAAACACACTAGTGAAGGGGACTGTACCTAGGCTATATGACCAGTCCCTGTAAACACACTAGTGAAGGGGACTGTACCTAGGCTATATGGCGAGCCCCTGTAAACACACTAGTGAAGGGGACTGTACCTAGGCTATATGACGAGCCCCTGTAAACACACTAGTGGAGGGGACTGTACCTAGGCTATATGACGAGCCCCTGTAAACACACTAGTGAAGGGGACTGTACCTAGGCTATATGACGAGCCCCTGTAAACACACTAGTGAAGGGACTGTACCATGGCTATAATACGAGCGCTGTAAACACACTAGTGAAGGGGACTGTACCATGGCTATATGACGAGCCCCTGTAAACACACTAGTGAAGGGGACTGTACCTAGGCTATATGACGAGCCCCTGTAAACACACTAGTGAAGGGGACTGTACCTAGGCTATATGACGAGCCCATGTAAACACACTAGTTAAGGGGACTATACCTAGGCTATACGACGAGCCCCTGTAAACACACTAGTGAAGGGGACTGTACCATGAGTATATGACGAGCCCCTGTAAACGCACTAGTGAAGGGGACTGTACCTTGGCTATATGACGAGCCCCTGTAAACACACTAATGAAGGGGACTGTACCTAGGCTATATGACGAGCCCCTGTAAACACACTAGTGAAGGGGACTGTACCTTGGCTATATGACGAGCCCCTGTAAACACACTAGTGAAGGGGACTGTACCTAGGCTATATGACGAGCCCCTGTAAACACACTAGTGAAGGGGACTGTACCTTGGCTATATGACGAGTCCCTGTAAACACACTAGTGAAGGGGACTGTACCTAGGCTATATGACCAGTCCCTGTAAACACACTAGTGAAGGGGACTGTACCTAGGCTATATGACCAGTCCCTGTAAACACACTAGTGAAGGGGACTGTACCTAGGCTATATGACGAGCCCCTGTAAACACACTAGTGAAGGGGACTGTACCTAGGCTATATGACCAGCCCCTGTAAACACACTAATGAAGGGGACTGTACCATGGCTATATGACAAGCCCCTGTAAACACACTAGTTAAGGGGACTGTACCTTGGCTATATGACCAGCCCCTGTAAACACACTAGTGAAGGGGACTGTACCTAGGCTATATGACGAGCCCCTGTAAACACACTAGTGAAGGGGACTGTACCTAGGCTATATGACCAGTCCCTGTAAACACACTAGTGAAGGGGACTGTACCATGGCTATATGACAAGCCCCTGTAAACACACTAGTGAAGGGGACTGTACCTAGGCTATATGACGAGCCCCTGTAAACACACTAGTGAAGGGGACTGTACCTAGGCTATATGACCAGCCCCTGTAAACACACTAATGAAGGGGACTGTACCATGGCTATATGACCAGCCCCTGTAAACACACTAGTGAAGGGGACTGTACCTTGGCTATATGACCAGCCCCTGTAAACACACTAGTGAAGGGGACTGTACCTAGGCTATATGACGAGCCCCTGTAAACACACTAGTGAAGGGGACTGTACCTAGGCTATATGACCAGCCCCTGTAAACACACTAGTGAAGGGGACTGTACCTAGGCTATATGACCAGCCCCTGTAAACACACTAGTGAAGGGGACTGTACCTTGGCTATATGACCAGCCCCTGTAAACACACTAATGAAGGGGACTGTACCTAGGCTATACGACGAGCCCCTGTAAACACACTAGTGAAGGGGACTGTACCTTGGCTATATGACCAGCCCCTGTAAACACACTAGTGAAGGGGACTGTACCTAGGCTATATGACCAGCCCCTGTAAACACACTAGTGAAGGGGACTGTACCTAGGCTATATGACCAGCCCCTGTAAACACACTAGTGAAGGGGACTGTACATATGTCTGTCTCTACTAGAATAACAATAAAATTACTTATCACTTTCATATATTTTCTAAAGTTATTTTTAAGATTGATTTATTTCATCAAACTTTGAAACCAGATTCACAAAAACATAGGGTATCACCTGAAAATTAGACACCCTAGGGTAGGTTAGGTTAGGTTAAGCAAGGTTAGGATATGTAAAATAAGATTAAATTAGGTTAGATTAAGTTAAGTTAGGTTAGGTTAAGCAAGGTTAGGATATGTAAAATAAGATTAAATTAGATTAGGTTAGATTAAGTTAAGTTAGGTTAGGTTAAGCAATCATAAGGTGGAATGACTTAGGGTGTCTAATCTTCACGTGATCAATAGGTTCCTGAAGCGGTATAACTGGACAGTATAAACACGACAAGATTCTCTTAATAAATATAAAATAGTGTAACATACCTGTCTTTAGCGCACACCTGGAAAGAAAATAATAATAACATTAATAATAATAACAACAGCAATAATAATAATGAAAACAACAACAACAACAACAACAACAATAATAATAATAATAATAATAATAATACCATCAAGGTAGAAGCTGCGCCAACACACCACACCTGAGTAAGAGTGCATGACCCAGTGTTAAGGTGTAGAAGCTGTCGCCAAACAACAACCACACCTGAGTTAACGAGCTGCATGACCAGTGTTAAGGTGTAGAAGCTGTCGCCAACACAACAACCACACCCTGAGTTAACGAGCTGCATGACCCAGTGTTCAAGGTGTAGAAGCTGTCGCCAACACAACAACCACACCCTGAGTTAAAGAGCTGCATGACCCAGTGTTTAAGGTGTAGAAGCTGTCGCCAACACAACAACCACACCCTGAGTTAACGAGCTGCATGACCCAGTGTTCAAGGTGTAGAAGCTGTCGCCAACACAACAACCACACCCTGAGTTAACGAGCTGCATGACCCAGTGTTTAAGGTGTAGAAGCTGTCGCCAACACAACAACCACACCCTGAGTTAACGAGCTGCATGACCCAGTGTTTAAGGTGTAGAAGCTGTCGCCAACACAACAACCACACCCTGAGTTAACGAGCTGCATGACCCAGTGTTTAAGGTGTAGAAGCTGTCGCCAACACAACAACCACACCCTGAGTTAACGAGCTGCATGACCCAGTGTTTAAGGTGTAGAAGCTGTCGCCAACACAACAACCACACCCTGCGTGAACGAGCTGCATGACCCAGTGTTTAAGGTGTAGAAGCTGTCGCCAACACAACAACCACACCCTGCGTGAACGAGCTGCATGACCCAGTGTTTAAGGTGTAGAAGCTGTCGCCAACACAACAACCACACCCTGAGTTAACGAGCTGCATGACCCAGTGTTTAAGGTGTAGAAGCTGTCGCCAACACAACAACCACACCCTGAGTTAACGAGCTGCATGACCCAGTGTTTAAGGTGTAGAAGCTGTCGCCAACACAACAACCACACCCTGAGTTAACGAGCTGCATGACCCAGTGTTTAAGGTGTAGAAGCTGTCGCCAACACAACAACCACACCCTGAGTTAACGAGCTGCATGACCCAGTGTTTAAGGTGTAGAAGCTGTCGCCAACACAACAACCACACCCTGAGTTAACGAGCTGCATGACCCAGTGTTTAAGGTGTAGAAGCTGTCGCCAACACAACAACCACACCCTGAGTTAACGAGCTGCATGACCCAGTGTTTAAGGTGTAGAAGCTGTCGCCAACACAACAACCACAAACTGAGTTAACGAGCTGCATGACCCAGTGTCAAGGAATAGTCCGAGAAGACCGGACAACTCGCCAACTGCACTGGCTAACCATTACACCGGAACACGATCCACAAATCGATTAACATCCAGGTTCCCAATTACTGCTGGGTAGACAGAGGCAAATGGCGTAAATGCCCATAGTTTCACCCTGCCTGGGGATCGAACCTGGGTCCACTCGCTTGGGAGGCGAACATGCTGACCATTACGCCACATACATACATACATAACAGGGTCTGGCAGGTGGTCGCAGATACGGTTATGAGTGATCATGTGTTTTTGTTGAATTTTTTTTTAGGTCGAGGGAGAAATAAGATGAATAACATGCAGCAATCAGGTTCTGTCTGACCATATATTAATCATGTGTGAGACGGGGTAGGACAGGTTAAGACAGGTAAGGTTAGGTTCTGTCTGACCATATATTAATCATGTGTGAGACGGGGTAGGACAGGTTAAGACAGGTAAGGTTAGGTTCTGTCTGACCATATATTAATCATGTGTGAGACGGGGTAGGACAGGTTAAGACAGGTAAGGTTAGGTTCTGTCTGACCATATATTAATCACGTGTGAGACGGGTTAGGACAGGTTAAGACAGGTAAAGTTAGGTTCTGTCTGACCATATATTAATCATGTGTGAGACGGGTTAGGACAGGTTAAGACAGGTAAGGTTAACCTCTGTCTGACCTTGAATTACGTATTTATCATGTGTTGGTTAGGTTAGGTGAGGTTAGGTGAGGTTAGGTGAGAGGAAGAGAGGAAGAATGATAGGAGCGAAGAAGTGTTGAGAGTGGAGTGTTGTGAGGGAGGTGTTGTGAGGGGGAGGTCATGAGAGGGGGAGGTGTTGTGAGGGGGAGGTGTTGTGAGCGAGTGTTGTGAGAGGAGGTGCTGTGAGGGGAGGTGTTAGGGGAGGTGTTGTGAGGGAGGTCTGTGAGGGGAGTGCTGTGGGGGAGGTGTTGTGAGAGGAGTGTTGTGAGGGGAGGTGTTGAGAGGCGGGAGGTGTTGTGAGAGGGAGTTGTTGTGAGGGGAGTGTTTGAGGGGGAGTGTTAGGGGTGTTGTGAGGGGAGGTGCTGTGAGGGGAGGTGTTGAGAGGGGAGGTTGAGAGGGGAGGTGTTGTGAGGGAGGTGTTGTGAGGGGGATGTGTTGTGAGGGGGAGGTGTTGTGAGGGGAGGTGTTGTAGGGGAGGTGCTGTGAGGTGGAGGTGTTGTAGGGAGGTGTTGTGAGGGGGAGGTGCTGTGAGGGGGAGGTGCTGTGAGGGGGAGGTGTTGTGAGAGGGAGGTGTTGTGAGGGGGAGGTGTTGTGAGGGGGAGGAGATGTGAGGGGGAGGTGTTGTGAGGGGGAGGTGTTGAGAGGGGGAGGTGTTGTGAGGGGGAGGTGTTGTGAGGGGGAGGTGTTGTGAGGGGGAGGTGTTGTGAGGGGGAGGTGCTGTGAGGGGGAGGTGCTGTGAGGGGGAGGTGCTGTGAGGGGGAGGTGTTGTGAGACTGAAAGATACTGTGAGACGGAAGGAATGAGACGGAGACGCGGACCTAACCTAACCCAGACAGACAGACGGAGGGATAACAGCACTATACCAACACCCATCCCTAACGCAGGTACCCAGGGGCATAACAACACACAAGTACCCATTATGGTGAGTGTTTACTGATCTGATTACCTGTAGCTGATCTGATTACCTGTAGCTGATCTGATTAACCAAACACCTGTCTATAATCTGATCAAAATATACCTGTAGCTGATCTAATTAACCAAACACCTGTCTATAATCTGATCAAAATATACCTGTTGCTGATCTAATTAACCAAACACCTGTCATTAAGCTGATCAAAAGCTTATCTGTTGCTCATCATAATACAACAATTTTATATGCTTGTGGCAAATTGACATCTGTACAGCAGTTAACACACACAGGTGCTACAGGTGTGTGTGTGTGTGTGTCCCAGAGAACCTACCTGGGACACCCCCTACACCTCAACCCCCACCTCTACACCCCTCCCCACCCCCCTACACCTCCCCACACCCCACCGCCCTCAGTCCACACCCTCGACACTCCGCTCACCAATCATCTCCCTTAATTATAGCCATTACTCAAGTACCGACAAGCTCTAAGTGGCGTTCCTGAATACACATTAACCCCGTGTTGCTTGGAGCGGTGGCGGAGTGGTCAGTTTCACACAGGAACAAGCAGGAGACGGTTCCCACTGGTTCCCAAGGAGAGGTAAGGTGAGGAGAGGTGAAGCAAGTCCTTCCCATCAACATCATAGCCAGGCGTTGACCTTTCCCTAATGGCTGGTTGATCTAAATACGTGGTATGACCCCCCCCCCCCCGCCCCCCACACACCTATATCTCCTTACCCCCCTTTCTCTCCTCCCTCCCTTTACCTCCCTCTACCCCTCTTCCCTCTCTCATTCCCCTTCCTCCCTCACCCATAAGAACATAAGACTGGAGGAAACAGTAACTATTGACCCATACTGGACAGTCCCGTTTACACCCAACCCCTATCGCTCATATATCTATCCAACCTGTGTTTGAAGCTATCCAGCGTGTTAGAGTTAATGATGATGTTTGGTAACTTGTTCCACTCATCCATTACTCTATTTCCAAACCAGTGTTTACCTATTTCACGCCGAAATCTAAATTTGTCTTATTTAAAACCAGTGTTACGAGTTCGCTCCTGGTTGGATAGTTTGAGTACCTTTGTATTGTCCCCTTTGTTTAGTCCTGACTTCCACTTATACACCTCTATCATGTCGCCCCTCGCTCTACGTCTCTCGAGGGAGTGCAAATTAAGATGCTTTAACCTGTCTCTGTACTCAAGGTTCCTAATGCCCGGGATTAGTCTTGTCATTCTCCTCTGAATTCTTTCCAATGATTCTATATCCATCCTGTAATACTGTGACCAGAACTGAACTGCGTGATCCATGTGTGGTCTCACAAGCGCAAGATACAGTTTTAAGATGACCTCGCTAGTCTTGTAACTAACACACGGTATAAGAACGCTATAGGAGTGATGCTGTGAGAGAAGGTGAGAGAAGGTGAGGGAAAGGTGAGAGAAGGTGAGGGAAAGGTAAGAGAAGGTGAGAGAAGGTGAGAGAAAGGTGAGAGAAGGTGAGGGAAAGGTGAGAGAAAGGTGAGTGAAGGTGAGAGAAAGGTGAGAGAAGGTGAGAGAAGGTGAGAGAAAGGTGAGAGAATGTGAGAGAAAGGTGAGAGAAGATGAGGAGGAGGAAGAAGAGAAGGAGGAAGAGGAGGAGGAAGAGGAAGAGATACAGTAGTGAGAGTAAGGGAGTCCTTCCTCTTCCACACATAACTCACAGCTTACATAACGTCTTCAATATCCACAACCCACACACCCACCCACACTTACCCACACATCCACACCCAACCCACTTAAATACTCCCACCTACCCACAACCACCCATCCACTGCATCCGTGTACTCCGACGACAACAACGGCAGCGGGTGGGCGGGAAGACAGGGCACTCAGGCAGGCAGGAGGAGGAGGAAGGAAGGCAGACCCAGTCGAGTGGTCACAGCTACACCTGTTTCGCCTGGTGGTAAAGATGCTCACTGCCTCAGGGACTCCGCCACACACACAACACACACACGCACACACACACGCACACACTTCTTTTTTGTTCACATCACCTACACTATCTCCCTTAGGCGATGGTCAGTCCGTCCTGGAGGAGGCGGTGGAGGCGGTCTACAGCGGTGGCCAGGGTCTTGTAACACGCAAGGCCGCCACCACACTCTGGGAACCACCACGGTGAAGGGGGGGGGGGGAGGAGGGGGGAGAGGGGGAGGAGGTATGAGAGATTGCAAGTGGAAGAGAACAGGGGTGAAGATGAGGTGTGTGTGTGTGTGTGTGTGTGTGTGTGTGTGTGTGTGTGTGTGTACAAATTGGGAGAGGCTGACGGAAGTGTGTATATATAAATTAGTGAAAATAACAATAATTGGTAAAAATTGATTGAGAGAGAGAGAGAGAGAGAGAGAGAGAGAGAGAGAGAGACCAGTCGTTTATAACAACTTAACAACACAATCATCCATACCCACAACACCACACCTGTCCACCTCCCCTCATAACTAGCACACCTGTACACCTCCCCTCATAACTAGCACACCTGTACACCTCCCCTCATAACTCTCACACCTGTACACCTCCCCTCATAACTATCACACCTGTACACCTCCCCTCATAACTATCACACCTGTACACCTCCCCTCATAACTATCACACCTGTACACCTCCCCTCATAACTATCACACCTGTACACCTCCCCTCATAACTAGCACACCTGTACACCTCCCCTCATAACTATCACACCTGTACACCTCCCCTCATAACTAGCACACCTGTACACCTCCCCTCATAACTAGCACACCTGTACACCTCCCCTCATAACTAGCACACCTGTACACCTCCCCTCATAACTATCACACCTGTACACCTCCCCTCATAACTAGCACACCTGTACACCTCCCCTCATAACTATCACACCTGTACACCTCCCCTCATAACTAGCACACCTGTACACCTCCCCTCATAACTAGCACACCTGTACACCTCCCCTCATAACTAGCACACCTGTACACCTCCCCTCATAACTATCACACCTGTACACCTCCCCTCATAACTAGCACACCTGTACACCTATTTACCTGTCCTAATCACCTCAATGGTCACTAACACTCACTGAAGGAACAATTATTATACCCTGACCCCTTTCCTCTTCCTCCTTCCCTTTCCTCCTCTTCGTCACGTGGAGTTAATGACTCTATCTTCCTCTTGTTAGGTTAGGTCAGGTTAGGTCAGGTTAGGTTAGGTTAGGTTAAACTTGTCATATTGTTAGTAAACATATCGATCACACCTGGCTCAAGACAACACCTGTACGTTAACCACACCTGTACGTTAACCACACCTGTACGTTAACCACACCTGTACGTTAATCACACCTGTACGTTAACAACACCTGTACGTTAACCACACCTGTACGTTAATCACACCTGTACGTTAATCACACCTGTACGTTAATCACACCTGTACGTTAATCACACCTGTACGTTAATCACACCTGTACGTTAATCACACCTGTACGTTAACCACACCTGTACGTTAATCACACCTGTACTTCATAACAAAACTCTTTATCCTCATCCTAATAACATTTATAAAATAACTCTTTACTTAATCACATAGAATAAACAAAACATAATAATAATTAAATAAATAAATAAAAATAAACTGTCGGGAAAAATTTAATTAAGCTGTCGGGAAAAAATTTAAATAAGCTGTCGAGGAAAAAATTAAAAAACTGTTGGGAAAAATTAAAATAAAATGTGAAAATTTTTAAATAAATTGTCGAGAAAAAATTAAAATAAATTGTCGAGAAAAATCAAAATGTAAAAAAATGAAAATCATCTGCACAAGACTCTGAAGAATGAATACATCTCAAGGAACATGTACTGTATATATTTAACCCCTCCCCTCCCCCCATCCCCCCTCCCTTCCTCCTCCCCTCCCCCCATCACCCCTGTCTACCCCTCCCCTCCCCCATCACCCCTGTCTACCCCTCCCCTCCCCCCCATCACCCCCTGCCTACCCCTGCAGCAGAAGGTCAGGTCACGCCTTCAGTTACGCTTCAATTAAGTACAAATCTGGTATACCATCTGTGTGTGTCTCAGGTCAGCCGAGTTATAGAGGTGTGTGTGTCTCAGGTCAGCCGAGTTGTAGAGGTGTGTGTGTGTGTGTCTCAGGTCAGCCGAGTTATAGAGGTGTCTGTGTCTCAGGTCAGCCGAGTTATAGAGGTGTTGTCTGTTGTCTCAGGTCAGCCGAGTTAGAGAGGTGTGTGTGTGTCTCAGGTCAGCCGAGTTATAGAGGTGTGTGTGTGTCTCAGGTCAGCCGAGTTATAGAGGTGTGTGTGTGTCTCAGGTCAGCCGAGTTATAGAGGTGTGTGTGTGTGTCGCAGGTCAGCCGAGTTATAGAGGTGTGTGTGTGTGTCTCAGGTCAGCCGAGTTATAGAGGTGTGTGTGTGTCTCAGGTCAGCCGAGTTATAGAGGTGTGTGTGTCTCAGGTCAGCCGAGTTATAGAGGTGTGTGTGTGTGTCGCAGGTCGGCCGAGTTATAGAGGTGTGTGTGTGTGTCGCAGGTCGGCCGAGTTATAGAGGTGTGTGTGTGTGTCGCAGGTCGGCCGAGTTATAGAGGTGTGTGTGTGTGTCTCAGGTCAGCCGAGTTATAGAGGTGTGTGTGTGTGTGTCTCAGGTCAGCCGAGTTATAGAGGTGTGTGTGTCTCAGGTCAGCCGAGTTGTAGAGGTGTGTGTGTGTGTGTGTGTCTCAGGTCAGCCGAGTTATAGAGGTGTGTCTGTGTCTCAGGTCAGCCGAGTTATAGAGGTGTGTGTGTGTGTCTCAGGTCAGCCGAGTTATAGAGGTGTGTGTGTGTCTCAGGTCAGCCGAGTTATAGAGGTGTGTGTGTGTGTCTCAGGTCAGCCGAGTTATAGAGGTGTGTGTGTGTGTCTCAGGTCAGCCGAGTTATAGAGGTGTGTGTGTGTGTCTCAGGTCAGCCGAGTTATAGAGGTGTGTGTGTGTCTCAGGTCAGCCGAGTTATAGAGGTGTGTGTGTGTCTCAGGTCAGCCGAGTTATAGAGGTGTGTGTGTCTGTCGTAGAGTTGGCTCGCAGTTATAGAGGTGTGTGTGTGTGTCTCAGGTCCGCCGAGTTATAGAGGTGTGTGTGTGTGTCTCAGGTCGGCCGAGTTATAGAGGTGTGTGTGTGTGTCTCAGGTCGGCCGAGTTATAGAGGTGTGTGTGTGTGTGTCGCAGGTCGGCCGAGTTATAGAGGTGTGTGTGTGTGTGTCTCAGGTCGGCCGAGTTATAGAGGTGTGTGTGTGTCTCAGGTCAGCCGAGTTATAGAGGTGTGTGTGTGTCTCAGGTCAGCCGAGTTATAGAGGTGTGTGTGTGTGTCTCAGGTCAGCCGAGTTATAGAGGTGTGTGTGTGTGTCTCAGGTCAGCCGAGTTATAGAGGTGTGTGTGTGTGTCTCAGGTCAGCCGAGTTATAGAGGTGTGTGTGTGTGTCTCAGGTCAGCCGAGTTATAGAGGTGTGTGTGTGTCTCAGGTCAGCCGAGTTATAGAGGTGTGTGTGTGTGTCTCAGGTCAGCCGAGTTATAGAGGTGTGTGTGTGTGTGTCTCAGGTCAGCCGAGTTATAGAGGTGTGTGTGTCTCAGGTCAGCCGAGTTATAGAGGTGTGTGTGTCTCAGGTCAGCCGAGTTATAGAGGTGTGTGTGTGTGTGTCTCAGGTCAGCCGAGTTATAGAGGTGTGTGTGTGTGTCTCAGGTCAGCCGAGTTATAGAGGTGTGTGTGTGTCTCAGGTCAGCCGAGTTATAGAGGTGTGTGTGTGTGTGTCTCAGGTCAGCCGAGTTATAGAGGTGTGTGTGTGTGTCGCAGGTCGGCCGAGTTATAGAGGTGTGTGTGTCGCAGGTCGGCCGAGTTATAGAGGTGTGTGTGTGTGTGTCTCAGGTCAGCCGAGTTATAGAGGTGTGTGTGTGTGTCGCAGGTCGGCCGAGTTATAGAGGTGTGTGTGTGTGTGTGTCTCAGGTCAGCCGAGTTATAGAGGTGTGTGTGTGTGTGTGTCTCAGGTCAGCCGAGTTATAGAGGTGTGTGTGTGTGTCGCAGGTCAGTCGAGTTATAGAGGTGTGTGTGTGTGTCGCAGGTCAGCCGAGTTATAGAGGTGTGTGTGTGTGTCTCAGGTCAGCCGTGTTATAGAGGTGTGTGTGTGTGTCGCAGGTCGGCCGAGTTATAGAGGTGTGTGTGTGTGTCTCAGGTCGGCCGAGTTATAGAGGTGTGTGTGTGTGTCGCAGGTCGGCCAAGTTATAGAGGTGTGTGTGTGTGTGTCAGGTCGGCCGAGTTATAGAGGTGTGTGTGTGTGTCTCAGGTCGGCCGAGTTATAGAGGTGTGTGTGTGTGTCAGGTCGGCCGAGTTATAGAGGTGTGTGTGTGTGTCGCAGGTCGGCCGAGTTATAGAGGTGTGTGTGTGTGTCTCAGGTCGGCCGAGTTATAGAGGTGTGTGTGTGTGTGTCTCAGGTCAGCCGTGTTATAGAGGTGTGTGTGTGTGTCTCAGGTCGGCCGAGTTATAGAGGTGTGTGTGTGTGTCTCAGGTCGGCCGAGTTATAGAGGTGTGTGTGTGTGTCTCAGGTCGGCCGAGTTATAGAGGTGTGTGTGTGTGTCGCAGGTCCGCCGAGTTATAGAGGTGTGTGTGTGTGTGTCGCAGGTCGGCCGAGTTATAGAGGTGTGTGTGTGTGTCGCAGGTCGGCCGAGTTATAGAGGTGTGTGTGTGTGTCGCAGGTCGGCCGAGTTATAGAGGTGTGTGTGTGTGTCTCAGGTCAGCCGTGTTATAGAGGTATGTGTGTCGCAGGTCGGCCGAGTTATAGAGGTGTGTGTGTGTGTCTCAGGTCAGCCGTGTTATAGAGGTGTGTGTGTCGCAGGTCAGCCGTGTTATAGAGGTGTGTGTGTCGCAGGTCGGCCGAGTTATAGAGGTGTGTGTGCCGTCACCAATCATAACTGTTACTAATACTTGCCCTGTTTTTTCATTGGTCAAAGCCATCACGATTGGCGACTGCTCTCAGTGTACTTATTGTTGTTGTTGACTTTGTGAAGGAGTGTACGCCAAATTATTTAACAGGATGGAAATATTCGCCAAATTATTTAACAGGATGGAAATATTCGCCAAATTATTTAACAGGATGGAAATATTCGCCAAATTATTTAACGAGGTGGAGATATTCGCCAAATTATTTAACAGGATGGAGATATTCGCCAAATTATTTAACAGGATGGAAATATTCGCCAAACTATTTAACAGGATGGAAATATTCGCCAAATTATTTAACGAGGTGGAGAAATATTCGCCAAATTATTTAACAGGAAGGAAATATTCGCCAAATTATTTAACAGGATGGAAATATTCGCCAAATTATTTAACGAGGTGGAGATATTCGCCAAATTATTTAACAGGATGGAGATATTCGCCAAATTATTTAACAGGATGGAAATATTAGCCAAACTATTTAACAGGATGGAAATATTCGCCAAATTATTTAACAGGATGGAGAGATTCGCCAAATAGAAGAAGAAGAAGAAGGTCAGACCACAGAGGATAATAAATATGTGGTCGGTGATGTGACGAGAGAGGAATGTGACAAACGAAGAGGAGAAGGAGGAGGAGGAGAGAGAATGAAGAGGAGTAAAGACAAGGCGGAAACCACAACGAATGAGACACAAGGAGGAGAAGGCGGAGGGAGAAGAGACTGGATGGAAGGAAGGAAGGAAGGCCAACAAACAGAGGTGTGAGGGAGAGGTGTAGTGAGACAGGTAGATGAACTAGGAAACACCTCACAACACGGGAATGGTTAATACACACGGCTGCGGGACGGGGCGGGGCGGGGCACAACGGGGCAGAGAGGACAGGCATCGGTGGGGTAACCGTGTGGGTGTAGGGCATGTGTGGGCCACCCTGTAGAGGTACAGTGCTGGGACGACGTGGGGCATGTCTGCGGTACCCCGCCGAGGTACAGCAGGCTGGGTATAAACCGGTACAAGCCTAAGTCGCCGCGCTGAATTACACACGGGAAGGAGAGGGCATGACTGAGTCGCCCCGCAGAGGTAGAGCGGGGCGGGGCAGCGGGGCAGGTAGGGTGCGTCTGGGGTATGACTGGGTCACCCCGTCGAGGAAGAAAGGGGCGGGGAAGCGGGGCAAGTGGGTGCGTGCGGGGCATGACTGGACCGCCCCGCCCCGCCAGCCAGGGTAATGACGGGGCTGGACACGGCAGCTACAGCCTTGATTTACTGTTTGATGAAAGTTTTTACCGGGCGGGGGAGGCGACCTGCGTGCCGGTCGACCCTCAGATTACCCGCTGCTGCTTCTCCACCTCACGGAGCAGCCCGGGGCACGGGGCGGGGCTGACCCCAGGTCGTCCAGCCTGACCCCGCTGCCCCAGGCCCCGACACACCCTCCCCCCATGTTCCCACACACCCCGCCACACTCACCCGCCGCCAGGAGATCACCAAGTACCGCCTCTCACCACTGACCACCACAGATCACCTCAACATTAACCACAATGATACTAACACCACTTAACCTAACCTAACCCAACCTAACCAAACACTAACCTAATCTAACCTAACCTGAGTTGACCTGATCTGACCTGACCTAACCTAACCATCCCTCCCTGAACCACATGTTGAATGAGGACCACATTGTTTATTTATACACGACACAACACTGACCCAACACGAGACATATATACAGGTCACAAGGGCGAAACTCGGATGTGAGGTGGGTGGTACAACTGCTGAAGAAGCCTGTGTACCTGTGGCCTCGTGTAGTGGTACATTGTGTGTACCTGTGGCCTCGTGTAGTGGTACATTGTGTGTACCTGTGGTCTCGTGTAGTGGTACATTGTGTGTACCTGTGGTCTCGTGTAGTGGTACATTGTGTGTACCTGTGGTCTCGTGTAGTGGTACATTGTGTGTACCTGTGGCCTCGTGTAGTGGTACATTGTGTGTACCTGTGGTCTCGTGTAGTGGTACATTGTGTGTACCTGTGGCCTCGTGTAGTGGTACATTGTGTGTACCTGTGGTCTCGTGTAGTGGTACATTGTGTGTACCTGTGGTCTCGTGTAGTGGTACATTGTGTGTACCTGTGGTCTCGTGTAGTGGTACATTGTGTGTACCTGTGGCCTCGTGTAGTGGTACATTGTGTGTACCTGTGGTCTCGTGTAGTGGTACATTGTGTGTACCTGTGGTCTCGTGTAGTGGTACATTGTGTGTACCTGTGGTCTCGTGTAGTGGTACTTGTGTGTACCTGTGGCCTCGTGTAGTGGTACATTGTGGTACAGATGGATGGATACAGGTCATCCAAGCGTCAACACAGCCGGGTGAGCCAGCCTGATGTTGACCACAGCCGGGTGAGCCAGCCTGATGTTGACCACAGCCGGGTGAGCCAGCCTGATGTTGACCACAGCCGGGTGAGCCAGCCTGATGTTGACCACAGCCGGGTGAGCCAGCCTGATGTTGACCAGAAGGCGTGGTTTTGTGTGTGTGGGAGGTACTCGATCAGCCGTACAGCACCTCCTTGTATTATTGGAGTCTCATGGTCTTGGGAACTCGTGGTCTTGGGATCTCAGGGTCTTGGGGTCTCATGGTCTTGGGGTTCACAGGGTCTTGGGATCTCATGGTCATAGGGTTCACAGGGTCTTGGGATCTCATGGTCATAGGGTTCACAGGGTCTTGAGGTCTCATGGTCTTGGAGTCTCATGGTCTTGGGGATCTCATGGTCTTGGGGATCTCATGGTCTTGGGGATCTCATGGTCTTGGGGTCTCATGGTCTTAGGGTTCTCATGGTCTTGGGGTCTCATGGTCTTGGGGATCTCATGGTCTTGGGGTCTCATGGTCATAGGGTTCACAGGGTCTTGAGGTCTCATGGTCTTGGGGATCTCATGGTCTTGGGGATCTCATGGTCTTAGGGTCTCATGGTCTTGGGGTCTCATGGTCTTGGGGTCTCATGGTCTTGGGGTCTCATCAGTAGTCAACAAACCCAACTAGATCACCATGTTAACACCTACATCATCGGCTCTCTCTGTGACCCCTTCAGCGTCCATCTGATACAGCCTTCTGACATGCCAAGACCATCATGAATAATAGTCTCAATACTGACGAGAGAGAGAGAGAGAGATAAAAACTAGCGCCACATTCTTGTAAATTCTATAATCTTGATGCTCCGAGCAGACACGATTATGCTGGTGGCGTTTGAGGGCCGTCCGCAACTCGTTTACTGGTACCCCTCCTCCTCCTCCTCCTCCTCTCCCTTTCCTCCGACTCCAACTCCGATTCCGATTCAGACTCCGATTTCGACTCCGACTCCGACTGATACATACACAGACGTCAGAAGAAGGTTTTTTCTTTTGCAGTCAATATTTCCAGGTATTGATGTTGATCTTAATAACAAATATGAAATGGGAAGTTATCTGAGTGTTGGCGTTGTAGTACTACTTACACCCACCACAACCTACACCCACTATCTTCACCCACCACTGCCTACACCCCCCGCACTCTCTACCTTCACCCACCACTACCTACACCCACCACAACCTACACCCACTATCTTCACCCACCACTGCCTACACCCACCCGCACTCTCTACCTTCACCCACCACAACCTACACCCACTATCTTCACCCACCACTGCCTACACCCACCCGCACTCTCTACCTTCACCCACCACTACCTACACCCACCACAACCTACACCCACTATCTTCACCCACCACTGCCTACACCCACCCGCACTCTCTACCTTCACCCACCACTACTTACACCCACCACAACCTACACCCACTATCTTCACCCACCACTGCCTACACCCACCCGCACTCTCTACCTTCACCCACCACTACCTACACCCACCACCACCTACACCCACAATCACACCCACCATCCATCACCATCAGTATCCATCACTACCTACACTTCATATGATCATTACGAAGGTCTGACCAACACACACACACACCTGTACCACCTGTGTGACTAAAGAACTCTTGTTATGGATAGATTTTCACCAATTTCACCTGGATTTTCCTTTTTTCACCTATTTTTCACCAATTTTCACGCATTTCTTCTTTATTTTCACCTATTTCCTCCTATTCTCACCTGTTTTACCTATTGGTTATGGTAGACGGTAAGTGGAATGTACAGTACCCAGTGTTGAAGCTTAGATGGGAGAACACCTGAAGATAAGTCACTCTAGTTTATTTCACCTGATCATTAAATACTTAAGTCTACCTTCCTACCTGCACCTCATTCCTACCTTCACCTCGCTCCTCACCTCTCTACCTCACCTCCCTACCTCACCTCGACACCTCACCTCGACACCTCACCTCCCTACCTCACCTCTCTACTTCACCTCCCTACTTCACCTCCCTACCTCACCTCCCTACCTCACCTCACTCCCACCGTTCCTGTATTATCAATTTAACCATACCTGGGCGGGCATTTCCTAAGGTCACGGAAGGTCAGGGAGGGTCACACCTGTACGTGTCATGTCAGGTGAGAGGTCTATATTGATTACACCCCGTCATTCCAATACCTGTATTAGTCATCACTTATTGGAGGTCAAAGGAGGTCAATTAAAGGTCAGGTTCCCAAGATTATATCACCTGATGGATAAACACCTTGACCTAATCCAATCTAATCTAACCTAATCTAACCTAACCTACCATTCAAATTATCATTGTCGCGCCACCTGATTGGTCACAGGTCAAAAGTTAGGTTAGGTTAGGGTGTAGTGATTTTGGCTACCACATTTACCACACTCCGACCACCACCACCACTACCACACCGCCATCATCACTATCCCTACACCCATCACTACCACCACCACCACTACTACCCCTACCACACCCCTACCACTACCACACAACCATCACCACTACCCCTACCATCACTACTACCCCTACCACTACCACATACCCATCACCACTACCCCTACCATCACTACTACCCCTATCACTACCACACAACCATCACCACTACCCCTACCATCACTACTACCCCTATCACTACCACACAACCATCACCACTGCCCCTACCACCACAGTTTACAGCTACCAATAAAGCCAGAGAGAGGGGGGGGGGGGTCTAGGGAGGGAGGGAGCGGAGTCAAAGGTTAAACCAAGACAACATCTGGCCACCCCCCCCTTGATGACGTCACTTCCCCCTCTCTCTCATCCTCTCTCTTGCTTTGTATCTATCTATCTATCTATCCAGGTTAGGTTAGGTTGGATTAGGTTAGGTTAGGTTAGCGTGGTTAACCTCCAGGTGAAATAAGCTGGAGGTGTAATCATCAGGTGATCTAAGTATATAATTATAAACACTCCCACAATATCGCTCCTCTAATGACTACATAAACAGGTAAGTCATTTATCACTACTGTCCTCTCATACCCACCTGCCCACGATGAAAGGATAGTCTTAACACAAACCTGAAAAGGTGCCAAATGGACCCCCTCACCTGGGAGACTCCACACCGTAACGCTTGGAGGAGCACCACACGAGAAGGTGTCTATACTTTCGAGTTAGCCCGACTGTATACCGAGGCAGACAAACGCCAACGCTGAAAAGACGCTATCACCGTCCCTCCCGCACTAGATGTGGCCCTCCACACGTGCAACATCTGTGGACGGCCCTGCGGGTCCCGTATCGGCCTCTTTAGTCACCTCAGAAGTCACCAACGAAGGTGACATCCTTAATAACTCATATCATTGTATCATAGCTGGATGATCGTCATACATGATTCCGAGTGACAGCAAAGTAGTGTGTGTGTGTGTGTGTGTGTATGTGTCAGTAGCAGCAGTAGTTTACAAGGGTCATCAGGCCAGCTGTCACTAAGACGATCACTTCAACCTCTCATAAATTACCCCCTCGTAAACCTTCCTGTCTTTGTGTCTGTCTGTCTGTCTGTCTTCTGTCTGTCTGTCTCCTCTCTGTCTCACCCCCCCTCCCCCCCCCCAGTACCCAGAGGCTTATTTAGACTCAAACTTTTTTTTTTCATTTCTATTCCCACTAAAGACGACCCTCACTTGTTCCTCTCTCGGGGGGGGGGGGGGGGGGGAGGGAGGGAGGGAGAGAGGGGGGGACACGGAGTAAGGGTCACGCACACACACACACACACACACATACACACACACACACACACACAACAAACAAACAACTAATTAAAAACACGGTGTTTTTTTCCTTTCACTCGTAAAACTAAATTAAAACAATACAAATCAACTCACAAAATTCCAAGCATTTATTTATTTCCGGAGACACTTCAAAGTTTAACACAGCTTGACGCGCACACAGTAAGCGTTCACTCTTGTGTGGAATTGGACGCTTGAGTCAGCTTAAGTCTACTGTGTAAAGCTTTAATTAATCTCTCGGGAGGGAAGATTGGATAAGCAGTTGTGGTTATAATGGACCTGTTCCCCGCCTCACCTGAGAGAGAGAGAGAGAGAGAGAGAGAGAGAGAGAGAGAGAGAGAGAGAGAAATAGAAAGAGAGAGAGAGAAAGAGAAAGAGAGAGAGAGAGAGAAAGAGAAAGAGAGAGAGAGAGAGAGAGAGAGAGAGAGAGACACACAAACACAAGCCGATATTGAAAGAAAGAAAGAAAGAAAGAAAGAGCTAAAAAAATATATAGATCCCAAGAGCGAGGAAGGTGATTGAGGGGCAGTAAGGTAATGCTGTGTCCGAACCTTGAGAATATCCACTAAAAACACCACCTCCCACCCCTCCCTCCCTCTCCCCCACCTGTTCCTGGCACACCTGTAATCTACCTCACAATAAACAACAGGTAGAAAAGGTGAGAGGTAGGTAGATAATAGGGAGGGAATAAAGGGGGTAGGGGAGGATAGGGGGAAAAATAGTTGGTTTAGGCGGGTGTGGACGCAGGGCAGGGGCGTGATATGACAAGATTCAATGGTTGAAAAGCTCCCAGTGAGTAAATGAGAGAAATTGTGTAGGTATTACGTTATCTAATCGTTAATCTTGCGGCCGTGTTAGGGGGGGGGGGGTGACCGTGCAGATCTCTCTCTCTCTCTCTCTCTCTCTCTCTCTCTCTCTCTCTCTCTCTCTCTCTCTCTCACATCGTCTCATCAACTCCAGTCAGCCATACCTTTACACCCTCCAACACCACACGGTCATTACCACCACTACCACCACTACCACCACTACCACCATCATCACCACCACCATCACCACTACTACCACCATCACCACTACCACCTCCACTACCACCATCATCACCACCACCACTACCACCATCACCTCCACTACCACCATCACCACTACTACCACCATCACCACTACCACCATCACCTCCACTACCACCATCATCACCACCACCACCACCACTACCACCATCAACTCCACCACCACCACCACTACCATCATCATTACCACCACCACCACCATCACCTCCACCTCCACCACCACCACCACCACCATCATCACCACCACCATCACCACTACTACCACCATCACCACTACCACCACCACCACCACCACTACCACCATCACCTCCACCACCACCACCACCACCACCACCATCATCACCTCCACCACCACCACTACCACCATCACCTCCACCACCACCACTACCACCATCATCTCCACCACCACTACCACTACCACCATCACCTCCACCTCCACCACCACCACCATCATCACCACCACCACCACCACCACCATCATCATCACCACCACCACCACCACCACCACTACCACCATCATCACCACCACCACCACCACTACCACCATCACCTCCACCACCACCACCACCACCACTACCACCATCACCTCCACCACCACCACTATCACCACCACCACTACCACCATCACCTCCACCACCACCACCACCATCACCTCCACTACCACCATCATCACCACCACCACCACCACCACTACCAACATCACCTCCACCTCCACCACCACCACTACCACCATCATCACCACCACCACCACCACTACCACCATCACCTCCACCACCACCACCACCATTACCTCCACCACGACCACCACCACCACCACCACTACCACCATCACCTCCTCCACCACCACCACCACCACTACCACCATCACCTCCACCACCACCACCACCACTACCACCATCACCACCACCACCACTATCACCATCACCTCCACCACCACCATCATCACCACCACCACCACCACCACCACCATCACCTCCACCACCACCACCACCACCACCATCATCATCACCACCACCACCACCACTACCACCATCACCTCCACCACCACCACCACCATCATCACCACCACCACCACTACCATCATCACCACCACCACCACCACCACCACCATCACCACCACCACGACCACTACCACCATCATCACCACCACCACCACCACTACCACCATCACCACCACCATCATCACCACCACCACCATCACCTCCACCACCACCATCATCATCACCACCACCACTACCATCACCACCACCACCACCACTACCACCATCACCACCACCACCACCATCACCACCACCACCACCACTACCACCATCATCACCACCACCACCACCACCACCGTGTCAAAAGGATTAACTCACAGTACTGCTCGTGACAATCTAAACTTTTTGTTGACAGACAGACAGACAGAAAGATAGATTTTGTCACACTTAACTAATATTAACCTAACCTAACCTAACCTAACCAAACCAACACTGCTGACGTGAGATTATGGAGAGAACGCCCCCCCCCCCTCCCCCCATAAACCACCACCACCACCATTAGACGCTTAACTACCCCTCAAACCACCACTAACCATCCTCACCGCTAACCAACGCCACGGCAAACAATGCGATTATGCAGACAACTTAAAGTCTGTAAACCAAAGTACACAAACATGGCGACTGTGTAAACAATATGATATACAGGTGATGGCCAGGTGAGGCACAGGTGAAAAATTTAGTAATTAATTGTAAATGAGAATTATATTGGGATTAATTGAACTCAAATACGAATTAGATAAAACTAGATTAATATCATGAGAGAATTAGATAAGATTTAGATAAGAATAAGGAGAATAAGTTAAAAATATGATAAGAAAATAAGAAGAGAAACACAAAATAATTATAATAAAAAACAATATATTAAATAAGACAGGTAGGTATCGTATCACAAAACAGGTGAGAACAGGTGAGAAACAGGTGTAGAGAGAGAGAGGGGGGTGGGGAGAGGTTACAGCCAGGTGAGGTCTTTATCAACGCGTGCAAGACAACAGTATCTCACCTGGTGCACCCACCTGTAAATCACTGGTCTGGCCCACCTAATTGAAAGTCCCCCCGGTGCCCGCATACTGAGTACAAGGGGTGTGGGAGAGGGCAGGGAGGGTGGGAAGAGGGGTGTGAGAGGGTGGGAAGGGGGGTGAGAGAGAGAGAGAGAGAGAGAGAGAGAGGTGTACATCTTATCTCCGGGTGTCGTAGTTCCGTCCTACCCCCCACCCCACCCCACCCCACCTCACACCCCACCCCTCAGGAGGTCAACAGCCCCCGCCCCAGACTCATTAGTAAGGTCATAAAGTAGGGGCTCTCATTGGTGGAGCTGAAGGCTAACAAGCGGTGGGGTTAGGTTAGGTTATTGTAGCATAGACCCAGAGCATCATGAGGGGCGGCCCACTTGTACCGTGTGTGATTTGTGGCGCCTCTCTTGTGTTGTGAGTCTTGTGAGTTGTGTTGTGAGTCTTGTGAGTTGTGTTGTGAGTTGTACGGGTTGTGTTGTGAGTCTTGTGAGTTGTGTTGTGAGTTGTACGGGTTGTGTTGTGAGTCTTGTGAGTTGTGTTGTGAGTTGTACGGGTTGTGTTGTGAGTCTTGTGAGTTGTGTTGTGAGTCTTGTGAGTTGTGTTGTGAGTCTTGTGAGTTGTGTTGTGAGTCTTGTGAGTTGTGTTGTGAGTCTTGTGAGTTGTGTTGTGAGTTGTACGGGTTGTGTTGTGAGTCTTGTGAGTTGTGTTGTGAGTTGTACGGGTTGTGTTGTGAGTCTTGTGAGTTGTGTTGTGAGTTGTACGGGTTGTGTTGTGAGTCTTGTGAGTTGTGTTGTGAGTCTTGTGAGTTGTGTTGTGAGTCTTGTGAGTTGTGTTGTGAGTCTTGTGAGTTGTGTTGTGAGTTGTACGGGTTGTGTTGTGAGTCTTGTGAGTTGTGTTGTGAGTTGTACGGGTTGTGTTGTGAGTCTTGTGAGTTGTGTTGTGAGTCTTGTGAGTTGTGTTGTGAGTCTTGTGGGTTGTGTTGTGAGTCTTGTGAGTTGTGTTGTGAGTCTTGTGAGTTGTGTTGTGAGTCTTGTGAGTTGTGTTGTGAGTCTTGTGAGTTGTGTTGTAAGTCTTGTGAGTTGTGTTGTGAGTCTTGTGAGTTGTGTTGTGAGTCTTGTGAGTTGTGTTGTGAGTTGTACGGGTTGTGTTGTGAGTCTTGTGAGTTGTGTTGTGAGTCTTGTGAGTTGTGTTGTGAGTCTTGTGAGTTGTGTTGTGAGTCTTGTGAGTTGTGTTGTGAGTCTTGTGAGTTGTGTTGTGAGTCTTGTGAGTTGTGTTGTGAGTTGTACGGGTTGTGTTGTGAGTCCTGTGAGTTGTGTTGTGAGTTGTACGGGTTGTGTTGTGAGTCTTGTGAGTTGTGTTGTGAGTTGTACGGGTTGTGTTGTGAGTCTTGTGAGTTGTGTTAGTGTGATTTACGAGGTTCTACTAACCAAACCTAACCTAACCTAATCTAATCTAACCTAACCTAACCTAACCAAACCAAACCAAACCTAACCTAACCATGAGAAGAGGTACCAGCCTTCTAACGTCATAGCGCGTCACGACCAATCACCACACGCCACACCCCCAAACGCGTGGGTTGTACATGACGTTGATAGCCAGGAAGAACCTAGAGCTGACGTCAACATCCGGGTGTTTGTGTCTTTGTTGTGCTGAGACATTCCCGTAATGCATGTGTAGGTACCTCCCCCCTCCTACCCCCCTCCCCTCCCCTTTATAGGATCTCTCTCTCTCTCTCTCTCTCTCTCTCTCTCTCTCTCTCTCAACCCAAGTTCATCATATTTAGTTTAACTCTTCCTCTTCTTAACCATATATCTGTCTGTCTGTCTGTCTGTCTGTCTGTCTGTCTGTCTGTCTGTCTGTCTCACCACCCACAGGCAGACATAATACCGTCACTATCTCTGTCTCTCTATATCTCTCTCTACCTTTCACCTCAAGTTTAACATATCTAGGCTATCTCTTACAACCCACCCACCCACCCAGCCCACACCACCCCACCCAGCCCACACCCACCCACCCACCCAGCCCACACCCACCCACCCACCCAGCCCACACCCAGCCCCACACCCACCCCACACCCACCCCATAACTTATTACAGTCGATTCTTCTTAAAACAAAACAAAATAAAAAGCTTTCCCACGGCCGCTTAACAAGAGTAGATCGGCCCTCACACACACACACACACACACGTTCATTATGCCCCCCCCCCCCGACGCTACACAAAGACCCAAGTCCCCAGGTTGTTCGAGTTAACTATCTCCATGCCAATTGTACCTCATCGGGGCAGGTAGAGATTTACGCTTGTTTGGGTTTACGTGGGAGAGACTTGATGTGTGTGTGGGGGAGGGGAGGGGTCAAGGGAGAGGGGGAAGAGAGGGGGTCAAGGGAGAGGGGGAAGAGAGGGGTCAAGGGAGAGGGGGAAGAGAGGGGTCAAGGGAGAGGGAGAGGGGAGGGGGTCATGGGAGAGGGGGAAGAGAGGGGGTCATGGGAGAGGGGGAAGAGAGGGGGTCATGGGAGAGGGGGAAGAGAGGGGGTCATGGGAGAGGGGGAAGAGAGAGAGAGAGAGAGAGAGAGAGAGAGAGAGAGAGAGAGAGGTAAGGGGAGGGGGGGAGATGAAATAAGCTGGGGTGTCTAATTTTCAGGTAATCCAGTAATTGTTGTTGTAACTGAAAATACCGTGTTCAGACCTCTATAAGAACATAAGACTGGAGGAAACAGTAACTATTGGCCCATACTGGACAGTCCCGTTTACACCCAACCCCTATCGCTCATATATCCACCCAACCTGTGTTTGAAGCTATCCAGCGTGTTAGAGTTAATGATGATGTTTGGTAACTTGTTCCACTCATCCACTACTCTATTTCCAAACCAGTGTTTACCTATTTCGCGTCTAAATCTAAATTTGTCTAATTTAAAACCATTGTTACGAGTTCGCTCCTGGTTGGATAGTTTGAGTACCTTTGTAATGTCCCCTTTGTTTAGCCTTGACTTCCATTTATACACCTCTATCATATCGCCCCTCACTCTACGTCTCTCGAGGGAGTGCAAATTAAGATGCTTTAACCTGTCTCTGTACTCAAGGTTCCTAATGCCCGGGATTAGTCTTGTCATTCTCCTCTGAATTCTTTCCAAGGATTCTATATCCATTCTGTAATACGGTGACCAGAACTGAACTGCGTAATCCAAGTGTGGTCTCACAAGATATAGTTTTAGGATGACCTCGCTAGTCTTGTAATTAACACTCCTTTGTATGAACCCAAGTACTTTATTAGCCTTGTTACGAGCAAAAACACATTGTTTACTTGGCTTAAGGTTCCTACTTATCATTACTCCTAAGTCTTTCTCACATCTCTGTACCGCGTTACAAACTGACAAAAGATCATTATCTATTTTGCGTTGATGTTACTATGCACTGGGTGCTGGAGTCACTCAGGTAAGATAATTCATTAACGATTTACCTGTGATATAATTTAACACATGATTAATTAGTTTACCTGTGATATAATTTAACACATGATTAATTAGTTTAACTGTGATATAATTTTACACAAGACCTCATCTGGCTGACTCAAGACGTCACCTGGCTGACTCAAGACGTCACGTGGCTGACTCAAGACGTCACGTGGCTGACTCAAGACGTCACCTGGCTGACTCAAGACGTCACCTGGCTGACTCAAGACGTCACGTGGCTGACTCAAGGCCTCATCTGGCTGACTCAACATGCACCTGTACAGACTCAGCATACATACATACATACATATACAAACATACATACATAAATACATACATACATACATACACACACATACAAACATACATACATACAAACATACATACATACATACATACATACATGATATCATCGCCAAACAACAAGCTAAAACAGGTAAAATATGTACATTCTTAATTAAACTTACCTGTAGCTAATTTGCATAAGGTGTTTAATCATTGATAATCGCACCATAATCCTCTGTTGCATCTCAGATTACTACACGGGTTGTTTAATAATTCATATATGTTGATTTTATTGAGTGGGTTTTATTTTTTTTTTTTAGTTTTTTCAACTTTCGAGTTTACCTGTTGATCGGTTCTCCAGTCAGGTGTAAAATTGATACCTTAGGAGGTCAATTATCGTGCTCAAGGGGTTAAGATATTGTACTCAAGGGGTTAAGTTATTGTACTAAAGAAGTTAAGTCATCGTACTCAAGAAGTTAAGTCATCGTACTCAAGAAGTTAAGTCATCGTACTCAAGAACATAAGTCATCGTACTCAAGAAGTTAAGTCATCGTACTCAAGAAGTTAAGTCATCGTACTCAAGAAGTTAAGTCATCGTATTCAAGAATAAGTCATCGTACTCAAGAAGTTAAGTCATCGTACTCAAGAAGTTAAGTCATCGTACTCAAGAAGTTAAGTCATCGTACTCAAGAAGTTAAGTCATCGTACTCAAGAAGTTAAGTCATCGTACTCAAGAACATAAGTCATCGTACTCAAGAAGTTAAGTCATCGTACTCAAGAAGTTAAGTCATCGTACTCAAGAAGTTAAGTCATCGTACTCAAGAACATAAGTCATCGTACTCAAGAAGTTAAGTCATCGTACTCAAGAAGTTAAGTCATCGTACTCAAGAAGTTAAATATCTGAGTGAATATTTGTCGATAATATATGAGAATTCTATTTATTTCAGTCGACTTGAGGAAATTGAAAGGTTGTATTACGGAAAATTTGTCCAAGGTAGGTGTTGTGTAGGAGTGAGGGAGGATCTCTCTCTCTCTCTCTCTCTCTTTCACTACCATCACCTACCAACCCCTTCCTTGACGACCACCACCACCACTACCACAACCACTACCACCATCCATCTTTGACCACCACCACAATAATTCCCTTCTCTATCAATTATTTTCTGCTGCTTCACCATGGCTTCTCACACCAGCGTCTTGGATTATAATGAAGCCAATTTAGGGGTTATTTATTACTCATGGTAAATACATAAAACTGCTCACTTCATTCTTCCCCAGCAGTCTTGTCGAGATGGGAATGAGTTTTGGGTCTTTTAACTCACTGGTGGTTTGTTGTGTTGCCGTGAACACCTGTGGAATTTGTTCATTAATTACTGTTTATGACTGGTTTTGTAACACCTGAGTGAAGCTGACTGGTAACTGAGGTATTTGTTCATTAATTACTGTTTATGACTGGTTTTGTAACACCTGAGTGAAGCTGACTGATAACTAGTTAACTGAGGAGCTTCTTATCTATATACTGACTGGCTCTGTAACAGCTGACTGAAAATAACTGTCGAGAAAGACTGTGAATCTCCATAGCTGACTGATATTAAATACTGACTGGTAACTGAGAAACTTATTACATTTAAACCAACTGCATCTAACTGGTTATAGACCACTAATCATAAACTGACTGTCTAGAAAACCCCAGAATCACCTTAAGCGACTGGTATCACGAAATAACTGGTAACTGTCACACTGACTGATTTTTGGAACACTGAAGTAAAACTGACTCAAAAAATGGGGAAGGAGAGAGAGAGAGAGAGAGAGAGAGAGAGAGAGAGAGAGAGAGAGAGAGAGAGAGAGACTGTGTACCCCCCCCCCCCCCTAACTGACTGGTAACACGCGAAGATTGTTAGAGTCATGCATATATGATGATACAGTTAACAGTCACTTCCATATAATTCACTTTGGTAGATACGATCGAGAAATTATATAGGTGGTATAAACTGAAGGAAGGAAAAGCGATGATTCTCCAGTCGTATTTCTTCTGCTACTTAGCGAGTTTATATAGCGTAGGTGAACTGGCCTCTTCTTCTTGTTCTTCTTATTCTTCTTTATTCTTCTTCTTCTTCTTTTACTTTGTTTGTCTTCTTCTATATTCCTCCTCCTCCTTCTTCTGTATTCCTCCTCCTCTTCCACCTCTTCTTTTTATTCTTTTAGTTCTTCTTCTTCTCCTCCTTTTTCTTCTTCCTCCTCATCTCTTCTTTTTCTCCTATTTCTTGTTCATTTTCTTCTCTGTCTTCCTCCTCAACAACAACAGACAGCGAATCACCAAATAATTAATTAACACTAAATTAATAAAAAACAAAGATCATTATGCTTTTAATTCACTAAATATTCTCACATTCACAAAACACAACCGTGATTATTAATATTTTCACAACAACGATTAATAGTTTTTAAATCGCAATAACACAATCGCAAATAAATTCAACTTCACGGAAACTCAGCTACAAAAATTTCTTAACTAGACGACAAATAAAAAGAAAAAATCTCAAAAATTTTCAACTTAATTCAAAATCGGTTACAAAATTTTTCAATTTAACTAAAAATAAGAAAATAAATTCTCAACTTTCTCAAAACGTGACCATGATATAATAAAAAAAAAAAAACACAATTAGTAAAAAATAAATAAAAAAAATCGCTAAAAAAAATCGACATTCACTAAAAAAAATACACAATCCCTAAAAAATTTCCACAATCGCTAAAAAAATATCCATATAATTCAGGCAACGTGGCGGCGGACCTAACGTTTAGTCAACCAATTAAGAATACTGATACATGACTACAAAGATATATGCAGACACAGAGGACACAGACACACAGACACAGAGAACACAGACACACAGACACAGAGGACACAGACACACAGACACAGAGAACACAGACACACAGACACAGAGGACACAGACACACAGACACAGAGAACACAGACAGACAGACAGATAGATTGGTCTTTATATAGCTTGGGTGATCACAATATACCTGAATGAGGGGTTAAAAATATATTGAGTTGTATTATTATTATTATTATTATTATTATTATTATTATAAATTGGATTTAGTAAAATAGTAAAAGTAAAAATATTCACAAATAAATTAAGTGCCAAGAAAACACTGGTTACATAAAACTGATACAAAAATTAATTACTTAAAAATTAAAGATAAATTAAACTATAAGGAAATAATAATAACAAATAGTTAAGAAAGAAAGTAAGAAAGAAACAAAGAAAGTTAATCTACATAATAATAATTTTAAATAATATTAAATGAAAAGTTAATCCCAGCCGGAATATAATTTACATAACCGGTATCTATAATAATTACCTAACAACATGCAACAAACAATTTACTCTTATCAACAGAGATAATTGTGATATCAAATAATTTGTCTGAGTATCAAGTATATAACCTCTTGGTGTTAGGAGATCAGTACAGTGTGTTGGTGACTGGTGGTAATGTTGTATAAATGTTAAGAACTAGAAGATGGGATAAAGGTGTGTGACGCTGAGTTAACTTAATAATGATAATAATAATAATAATAATAACAATAATAATAATAATAATAATAATAATAGCAGTAATAATAATAATAATAATAATAATAATAATAATAATAATAATAATGTTAATAATAATAATAATAATAATAATAATGTTAATAATAATGATAGCAGTAATAATAATAATAATAGTAATAATAATAATAATAATAATAATAATAATAATAATAATAATGTTAGCAGTAATAATAATAATAATAATAATAATAATAATAATAATGATAATAATAATAATGTTAATAATAATAATAATAATAATAATAATGTTAATAATAATAATAATGATGTTAATAATAATAATAATAATAATAATAATAATAATAATAATAATAATAATGCTAATAAAAATATATTTATTAACATTTAAATAAAGAACCGAGCCTCAGATACACACACTGTACTTAAAATTATATAAAAAAATTTTCATTATTGACCTTTATAGAAATTACTCTTGATAATAGTAAACTTAATAGAACAAACACAATAGACTGTTAGCTAGTCAGTCAGTCAATACAGTTAGTTAGTCAGTTAGTAATGGTTACTTTATAAGGGGGGGGGTGCGTGTGTCCGTCCACCTGAGGTCACACGGCAAGTCGATAATTTCACTAGTGGCTGATTGAGTTGCTTCCTGAAAACAGTGGTGTGGTGTGGTGTGGAGTGGTTTAGTGTGGTGTGGTGTAGTGTGGTGTAGGTTAGTGTGGTGTGGTGTGATTTTTTTTATTTTTATTTTTTTTTTATTGGGCACTCCCCTACATCCTTGTGTAAGGTGAAGCGCAGAAGCGTTTACAGCGCCCAACAGGGAAGCATGCTAAGTTCATGCTTGCCTTGTCTCATGAGTTAAGGGCGTAGAAGCCTGAAGAGTCAATGGTTTATGTCATCAAGTTATTGGAAGCTCCAACAACTTGTCTCTGAATACGAATTCGCAACTTTCGACTTACACCAGGTACCTACTGTGCTGCTAGGGGAACAGGGACTAATGGGGGCTAGGAAGTATGTCCAAACAGGTGATGTGATGCAAGGAAAAAGTATAGTGAAGTAGTGACTGTGTTTGTGTTGGGTTGACCACACACCTGGGCAGTGTAGTGACGATATTGCCAGGTAGTTAGGATCACCTGAGATTGACCTCCCAGGCTTATTCCACGTAAACAACAACAAGAACTACAACAGCAACAATAATGAAAACAACAAAAACATCATCATCAACAACAGGTATAGTTTAGCGGGGGGGGGGGGGGGGGGGGGGGCTACTCGGGGCTTCCTGTAGTCTGTAGTTTCACTTACTTTCCACTTTCTAACATTCTATAGTACTAAACTGACATATTGTTAGCACACACACACACCAAGCGGTAGTCTCAGCAAAAGATTATCATCAGCATCTCGTCCTGGACCCCCCCCCCCCTCCCTGTGGCTACGTGAACGATAAAGGCTACGATACGTTAAGTCATCAGACGGGAAACTATCTTAAAGTGGTAAAAGTGCACAAACTGTTTGAGGTTGGCAGTGCGACCACTGGTCATCCCTGTTCCCACGACACCACTGACCCCTCCACCCGTCCCGAACATCGTCATTGGCTACGGCTTCGTCTTAACTCATCCACTCCTCTCAACTATTTTCTTCCCTACAAAATACATAATTTAAACTCCCTCTTGTGGATTAATACAAATATATCCACTACAGCTCCCCCGTGTGGTGTAATGATACAATAAGACTGTAACACCACACCCAAGCCAGGAGAGAGACAGCGAGAGAAGGCCGAGCGCGGGTATAGGTGGGCGGGGCGTAGGGTGATTATACCCAGCACAGATTTCAGATGGAATCATAATATGGCCAGCACTTAGACATTAGTGGCCAGACTCTCCTCCCTGGATGGCTCTAAAACATGGAGGTTAGATCCACCGTACTGATGGATTAGTTAGTAATTACTGACTCTCCCTTAGTCGTTTGTAAAAGATTAACATTCTGACTATAATTATTAATGTCATTTATTGTGAGGCTGGGACGTATGATGCAGGTTCTTAAGATAAAATATATGTTATGAGACTTAACTGGAAGAGGACAGGTGGCGGCGATGCATACCAATACATCTGTTGTTTATGACTCAAGAAATTCCTTCACTCGGGATAAACTTATTGATCGCGTGAAGGTTAAACCCATCCCAGCTTATTAAACCTTAACACTAACGATATAAACCTAACCTAACCCATCCCAGCTTATTAAACCTTAACACTAACGATATAAACCTTACCTAACCCATCCCAGCTTATTAAACCTTAACACTAACGACGTAAACCTAACCTAACCTACCACTAACCTAACCTAACCTACCACTAACCTAACCTAACCTACCACTAACCTACCACTAACCTAGCCTAACCTACCACTAACCTAACCTAACCTAACCTAACACTAACCTAACCTACCCTACCACTAACCTAACCTAACCTACCACTAACCTAACCTAACCTACCACTAACCTACCACTAACCTAACCTACCCTACCACTAACTTAACCTAACCTAACTTACCCCAAAACAACAATAAACAGAATTACACCACAACAAACACAGCCTAACAAAACAAGCACAATACAAACACACAATAATAAGCAAAACAAACACACACAAACGCACCCCCCCCTACACAGGTAACCAACAAACACAGATTACCACAGGTGTTAATAATCTTACTTGATAACATCCACTAATAGCGACCTTACCCCGATATATCACCTGTACTAATTAACTATATAAGACAGGTAGCAGCATCCCTTCACTATATACAACTGTACAACCCGTATTTTCTGAGTTGTATTGTGTGATATATATATAAAACCTTATATCAAAGGGTTGTATTGTTGTGTTATGATATGTATTTTTAAGAGGTGTGTGTGTGTGTGTGTGTGTGTGTGTGTGAGTGTGTGTGCGTGTGTGTGTGTGTGTGTATAATAAGTATGGAGACAGGAAAGACAACAGTCACAACACACACATTAAAATGAACTAAAAGATTATTGAGCATTTCACCAGGAGAGTCAGGAGGCTACGGGAGACTATAAGCCTTAGGGCCTCCTCACCTAAGGCTCCTTCTCCTCCTCACCTAAGGCTCCTTCTCCTCCTCCACCTAAGGCTCCTCCCCTCCCCCTCTTATTTTTATGATCAATAAGTATTTCTTTTATTTTTTTCGTATGCAAAATTCTTATTGGATATTTGAACATAAGGAAGGATTATTTTTTTTAATGGTGGGTATTGTATACACGTTAGATGCCTAGACCTGCAGGCGATACATATATTTATACATATATACATACAGGTATATGTATATTGGTATGTGTAATAATAATAATAATAATAATTAACGGTTTATTGAAAGAGCATGGCAGCCGGAAGGTTGAAAATATACAGTTACATAATTGGGGGAGGTGTGTGTGTGTGTGTGTGTGTGTGTGTGTGTGTGTTAAGAACTCTTCCCTCCTCCCTATAACCAAACCAACGTACATTCCATTAGAGAGAGATGTACATACACACACCCACACATACACACACCCACACATACCTCTCATCAAAATACCTGTGTACACATACCAATATATTACCAATTAAAGTCTTCATTATCTCCTTAAAATATACGACACTAAATTAATATAAGAAGCCGTTGTTTATGCAGTGAGCCGAGTAGTTGTGACGGGACCTTGTTGAAATATGTGGGTTATAAATCGGTGGCCAGCGCGAGGACCCAGCGTAAACAACACGACCCCGGCCGCCTCCACCTGACGGATGACAAGCGCACACCTGGTCTAGCCTAACTCATGGCTCCTAATTACTGTATATCCTTCGCTAATACTTTGTTTTAATGTGATAAAGTTTCTGATAGTTTAATTTTTCTCCTCTGTATCGATTTAGTTGGTGGAACGTCTGTGTGTTGATGTAAATATCTTGATTAAACACACACACACGTACACACACACATGCAACACACACACACACACACACACGTACACACACACACACACACGCACATGCAACACACACACGTACACGCACACACACACACACACACGCACATGCAACACACACACGTACACGCACACACACACACACACGCACACACATACACACGCACACGCACACATACACACACGCACACACACACACACGCACACACACGCACATGCAACACACACACGTACACGCACACACACACACACACGCACATGCAACACACACACGTACACGCACACACACACGCACACACATACACACGCACACGCACACATACACACACGCACACACACACACACACACACACTGGGTCCATAACAAAGCTGCAAAATTTCACGTGGCTGAGAATTTATTTCTAATTAAATAAAGAGAAGTTGGTGTTTATTTATCCAACACCTAACCTAACCTAACCTAACCTAACCTAACCTAACCTAACCTAACCTCATCGCCCCCAAATAGTGTGAGGTTAGGGTAGGGTAGGTTAGGGTAGGTTATGTTAGGGTAGGGTAGGGTAGGGTACTAGGGTAGGGTAGGGTAGGTTAGGGTATGTTAGGGTAGGGTAGGTTAGGGTAGGGTAGGGTAGGGTAGGGTAGGTTAGGTTAGGTTTGGTTAGGTTAGGTTAGGTTAGGGTAGGGTAGGGTAGGGTAGGTTAGGTTTGGTTAGGTTAGGTTAATCACAAGTTGAAATAAACATGGGGGGTTAATCTTCATATGATCCCAAAAGAGTTAATAACAGACAACGCACAACAGCCGATTGATTGAGCCGTGAGGGCCAGCCGGTGGGGGAGACAACGCCGTGAGGGCCAGCCGGTGGGGGAGACAACGCCGTGAGGGCCAGCCGGTGGGGGAGACAACGCCGCCCCTCACAACACTGGAGGTACGTGAGGCAGGTAATGACTGACAGGTAGCAGCTCACAGGTGTATCATGGTCAGAGGATCACCTGAAGATTACCCCCCCCGGCTAATTTCAGCTCGTGATTAACCTAACCTAACGCACCCTAACCTACCCTACCCTACCCTAACCTAACCTAACCTAACGTACCCTAACCTAACCTAACCTAACGTACCCTAACCTAACCTAACGTAACCTAACGTACCCAAACCTAACCTAACCTAACCTAACGTACCCTAACCTAACGAACCCTAACCTAACCTACCGAAATCCTTACCTAACCTAACCTAACCTAACCTAACCTAACCTAACGTACCCTAACGTAACCTAACCTAACGTACCCTAACCTAACCTAACCTAACGTAACCTAACCAAACTCAACTAATATTCCATAGGTATACATTACAGTCTCAGGGTACAAAGGTCGCCATTTTGAAGGTAGCGAAAGACATGAAATATACCTGTACACACGAAGAGTAAATAGAGAAAACTGATGATAAACAGAAGATAAAGTAAATAACAAGAGAAGGTAATAAGAGGACACAAAATTCAGGTAATTAGTCTATGATCACCTGAAGATTTGGTTAGGTTAGCTTAGGTTAGGTTAGGACTCACGAATACAGAAAGAGAATAAACCTAAGAGGAACGAACGATAAAGGAAGGACTCAAAAGACGAATACAAGACACAGTGTAGTAAGTGATAAAGAGAGGGAATGGTGGAGTAGTGATAAGAGTGTACAAGTGTAGAGTGAACCAGCTCGACCTAACACTCCAGCATACGACGGAAGGAGAGGAAAAGGTGGATGAGTGGATGGAGGCGCTCAGTGGACGGTAGAGGTTCAACACACAAGACTTTGAAGGTGTTGGAGGAGACTTTGAACCAGGTGGTGGTGGTGATGGTGATGGTGGTAGTTGTGGTGGTGGTGGTGGTGGTGGTGATGATGATGATGGTGGTGGTGGTGGTGGTGGTAGTGGTGGTGGTGGTGGTGGTGGTGGTAGTGGTGGTGGTGATGGTAGTGGTGGTGGTGGTGGTGATGGTGGTGGTAGTGGTGGTGGTGGTAGTAGTGGTGGTGGTGGTGGTGGTAGTGATGGTGGTGCTGGTGATGGTAGTGGTGGTGATAGTGGTGGTGATGGTGGTGGTGGTGGTGGTTGTGGTGATGGTAGTGGTGGTGATAGTGGTGGAGATGGTGATGGTAGTGGTGGTGGTGGTGGTGGTTGTGGTGATGGTAGTGGTGGTGATAGTGGTGGAGATGGAGATGGTGATGGTGATGGTAGTGGTGGTGGTGGTGATGGTAGTAGTAGTGGTGGTGGTGGTGGTGGTAGTTGTGGTAGTTGTGGTGGTGGTGGTGGTGGTGATGGTGGTAGTGGTGGTGGTGGTAGTTGTGGTAGTTGTGGTGGTGGTGGTGGTGGTAGTGGTGGTGGTGATAAATTCATTAGTCTATCGCAAGAAATTTCTCAAGACGACACTGGACGCCTCAACATTGGATGGAGACATCACTAATTTGGTGCTTGAATGTGCAGGACGACCTAAGGAAGTAGCAGGCAGGCAGGCAGGCAGGCAGGTCGTGAAGAAGAAGACCCTGAAGATGGTGGAGGAAGAGCAAGCAAGCAGGCCGGAGGCAGGCCAGAGGCAGGCAGACAAGCAGGCAGGTAGGTCGTGACTGGCTGACTGGGAGCAGCAACAAGTAATTGGCTGCCTGCTTCACTTTCACCTCCGGGCGCGCCATGACGATTGATTTCATGCCCGGCCGTGGCGCTAGTGTTCACCCTCACGTTTTCTATGACTCAAACTATTTCCCACTTTCTGTAGTTCATCCTCTGACGTGTCTGTGTTATTCTCTGTACTTCCATTTATTCTCTTTTAATCATCAACCTGTAGACTAAAAGACAGTTTACATTTTCTTTCCCTTGGTTATTTCCCATTTTCTTCAACTCCTTATAATCTTAGTTTATCATTATTTCTTTTCTTCGCTGTTATTTAAGTTACTCTCAATTTGTTTACTATATTCCTCCATCTTTAATTACCTAAGAGGAATTTATTAATTTTTTTCTTAATTTATTTTCACTTGTTTATGTCTCGTCTAATGTCTCTCAGCTCTCTTCCTGTCTCTTGTTTATTTCATTTCCTCAAGCCTTTGTTTACTTACACACACACACACACACACACACACACACACACACACACGATACAATGTTAATAATTTCTTTTCCCCAGATAATGACTTTAGTTAATTAATGAACACACTTAATGACACACCGACGACTGCTGCCAGGATTTCTAATAACTTTTTATGTGTTGTTAAATTATAAGAGTAAACAATACTCAAGATATACTTTCCCTCCCTCTCATCCCTCTCACCCTCCTCCCTCTCACCCCCCTCCCTCTCATCCCTCTCACCCTCCTCCCTCTCACCCTCCTCCCTCTCACCTTCCTCCTTCTCACCCCCCTCCCTCTCATCCCTCTCACCCTCCTCCCTCCCTCTCACCCTCCTCCCACTCACCTTCCTCCCTCTCACCCTCCTCCCTCTCACCTTCCTCCCTCTCATCCCTCTCACCCTCCTCCTTCTCACCTCCCTCCCTCTCATCCCTCTCACCCTCCTCCCTCTCACTCTCATCCCTCTCACCCTCCTCCCTCCCTCTCACCCACTGGAGTTACGTTTAATACTAAAATTCTTACCCCCTCCCAAAGGCCAGCGTCCACAAATGAGTAACTCAATTCTCCAGCCACAGTAACCTGCAGTGTATGGGATCAACGTTATTGTGAGTGACACCTTCTAGTATTTGTGAGTCACGACCAACAGGTTACAGAGCCGCTGTGAGTGTGTGTGCGTAGTGATGGCTCCTCACACCTCCCTGCACCTAACCCTGCACCTCCCTACATCTCCACCCTGCACCTCACCCTGCACCTCCCTACACCTCACCCTGCACCTCCCTACACTTCATCGTGGTCGAAACACACAACTACGGCTACCACCACCCCAACGCACCAGTTAGTGTGTTGTCACCCCAACGCACCAGTTAGTGTGTTGTCAATTCAACGCACCAGTTAGTGTGTCGACACCTCAATGCTCCTCTTAGTGTGTTGTCACTTCAACACACCAGTTAGTGTGTTGTCACCTCAACGCACCAGTTAGTGTGTTGTCACCTCAACGCTCCAGTTAGTGTGTTGTCACCTCAACGCTCCTCTTAGTGTGTTGTCACTTCAACGCACCAGTTAGTGTGTTGTCACCTCAACGCACCAGTTAGTGTGTTGTCACCTCAACGCACTAGTTAGTGTGTTGTCACCTCAACGCTCCAGTTAGTGTGTTGTCACCTCAACGCACCAGTTAGTGTGTTGTCACTTCAACACACCAGTTAGTGTGTTGTCACCTCAACGCTCCAGTTAGTGTGTTGTCACCTTAATGCACACCAGTTAGTGTGTTGTCACCTCAACGCACCAGTTAGTGTGTCGACACCTCAACGCTCCAGTTAGTGTGTTGTCACCTCAACGCACCAGTTAGTGTGTCGACACCTCAACGCTCCAGTTAGTGTGTTGTCACCTCAACGCACCAGTTAGTGTGTTGTCACCTCAACGCACCAGTTAGTGTGTTGTCACCTCAACGCACCAGTTAGTGTGTCGACACCTCAACGCTCCAGTTAGTGTGTTGTCACCTCAACGCACCAGTTAGTGTGTTGTCACCTCAACGTTCCTGTTAGTGTGTTGTCACTTCAACGCTCCTGTTAGTGTGTCGACACCTTAATGCACCAGTTAGTGTGTTGTCACCTCAACGCACCAGTTAGTGTGTTGTCACCTCAACGCTCCTGTTAGTGTGTTGTCACTTCAACACACCAGTTAGTGTGTTGTCACCTCAACGCACCAGTTAGTGTGTTGTCACCTTAATGCACACCAGTTAGTGTGTTGTCACCTCAACGCACCAGTTAGTGTGTTGTCACCTCAACGCTCCTGTTAGTGTGTTGTCACCTCAACGCACCAGTTAGTGTGTTGTCACCTCAACGCTCCTGTTAGTGTGTTGTCACTTCAACACACCAGTTAGTGTGTTGTCACCTCAACGCACCAGTTAGTGTGTTGTCACCTCAACGCACTAGTTAGTGTGTTGTCACCTCAACGCTCCAGTTAGTGTGTTGTCACCTCAACGCTCCAGTTAGTGTGTTGTCACCTCAACGCTCCTGTTAGTGTGTTGTCACCTCAACGCACCAGTTAGTGTGTTGTCACCTCAACGCTCCTCTTAGTGTGTTGTCACCTCAACGCTCCTGTTAGTGTGTTGTCACTTCAACACACCAGTTAGTGTGTTGTCACCTCAACGCACCAGTTAGTGTGTTGTCACCTCAATGCTCCTCTTAGTGTGTTGTCACCTCAACGCTCCTGTTAGTGTGTTGTCACTTCAACACACCAGTTAGTGTGTTGTCACCTCAACGCACCAGTTAGTGTGTTGTCACCTCAACGCTCCTGTTAGTGTGTTGTCACTTCAACACACCAGTTAGTGTGTTGTCACCTCAACGCACCAGTTAGTGTGTTGTCACCTCAATGCTCCTCTTAGTGTGTTGTCACTTCAACGCACTAGTTAGTGTGTTGTCACCTCAACGCACCAGTTAGTGTGTTGTCACCTCAACGCTCCTGTTAGTGTGTTGTCACTTCAACGCTCCTGTTAGTGTGTTGTCACCTCAACGCTCCAGTTAGTGTGTTGTCACCTTAATGCACCAGTTAGTGTGTTGTCACCTCAACGCTCCAGTTAGTGCGTTGTCACCTTAATGCACCAGTTAGTGTGTTGTCACCTCAACGCTCCTGTTAGTGTGTCGACACCTCAACGCACCAGTTAGTGTGTTGTCACCTCAGCGCACCAGTTAGTGTGTCGACACCTTAATGCACCAGTTAGTGTGTTGTCACCTCAACGTTCCTGTTAGTGTGTTGTCACCTCAACGCTCCAGTTAGTGTGTTGTCACCTCAACGTTCCTGTTAGTGTGTTGTCACCTTAATGCACCAGTTAGTGTGTTGTCACCTCAACGCTCCAGTTAGTGCGTTGTCACCTTAATGCACCAGTTAGTGTGTTGTCACCTCAACGCTCCTGTTAGTGTGTCGACACCTCAACGCACCAGTTAGTGTGTTGTCACCTCAGCGCACCAGTTAGTGTGTCGACACCTTAATGCACCAGTTAGTGTGTTGTCACCTCAACGTTCCTGTTAGTGTGTTGTCACCTTAATGCACCAGTTAGTGTGTTGTCACCTCAACGTTCCTGTTAGTGTGTCGACACCTCAACGCACCAGTTAGTGTGTTGTCACCTCAACGCACCAGTTAGTGTGTCGACACCTCAACGCTCCAGTTAGTGTGTTGTCACCTCAACGCACCAGTTAGTGTGTTGTCACCTCAACGTTCCTGTTTGTGTGTTGTCACTTCAACGCTCCTGTTAGTGTGTCGACACCTTAATGCACCAGTTAGTGTGTTGTCACCTCAACGCACCAGTTAGTGTGTTGTCACCTCAACGCTCCTGTTAGTGTGTTGTCACTTCAACACACCAGTTAGTGTGTTGTCACCTCAACGCACCAGTTAGTGTGTTGTCACCTTAATGCACACCAGTTAGTGTGTTGTCACCTCAACGCACCAGTTAGTGTGTTGTCACCTCAACGCTCCTGTTAGTGTGTTGTCACCTCAACGCTCCTGTTAGTGTGTTGTCACCTCAACGCACCAGTTAGTGTGTTGTCACCTCAATGCTCCTCTTAGTGTGTTGTCACCTCAACGCTCCTGTTAGTGTGTTGTCACTTCAACACACCAGTTAGTGTGTTGTCACCTCAACGCACCAGTTAGTGTGTTGTCACCTCAACGCTCCTGTTAGTGTGTTGTCACTTCAACACACCAGTTAGTGTGTTGTCACCTCAACGCACCAGTTAGTGTGTTGTCACCTCAATGCTCCTCTTAGTGTGTTGTCACTTCAACGCACTAGTTAGTGTGTTGTCACCTCAACGCACCAGTTAGTGTGTTGTCACCTCAACGCTCCTGTTAGTGTGTTGTCACTTCAACGCTCCTGTTAGTGCGTTGTCACCTCAACGCTCCAGTTAGTGTGTTGTCACCTTAATGCACCAGTTAGTGTGTTGTCACCTCAACGCTCCAGTTAGTGCGTTGTCACCTTAATGCACCAGTTAGTGTGTTGTCACCTCAACGCTCCTGTTAGTGTGTCGACACCTCAACGCACCAGTTAGTGTGTTGTCACCTCAGCGCACCAGTTAGTGTGTCGACACCTTAATGCACCAGTTAGTGTGTTGTCACCTCAACGTTCCTGTTAGTGTGTTGTCACCTCAACGCTCCAGTTAGTGTGTTGTCACCTCAACGTTCCTGTTAGTGTGTTGTCACCTTAATGCACCAGTTAGTGTGTTGTCACCTCAACGCTCCAGTTAGTGCGTTGTCACCTTAATGCACCAGTTAGTGTGTTGTCACCTCAACGCTCCTGTTAGTGTGTCGACACCTCAACGCACCAGTTAGTGTGTTGTCACCTCAGCGCACCAGTTAGTGTGTCGACACCTTAATGCACCAGTTAGTGTGTTGTCACCTCAACGTTCCTGTTAGTGTGTTGTCACCTTAATGCACCAGTTAGTGTGTTGTCACCTCAACGTTCCTGTTAGTGTGTCGACACCTCAACGCACCAGTTAGTGTGTTGTCACCTCAGCGCACCAGTTAGTGTGTTGTCACCTCAACGTTCCTGTTAGTGTGTTGTCACCTCAACGCTCCTGTTAGTGTGTTGTCACCTCAACGTTCCTGTTAGTGTGTTGTCACCTCAACGCTCCTGTTAGTGTGTTGTCACCTCAACGCTTCTGTTAGTGTGTTGTCACCTCAACGCTCCTGTTAGTGTGTTGTCACCTCAACGCTCCTGTTAGTGTGTTGTCACCTCAACGCTCCTGTTAGTGTGTCGATACCTTAATGCACACCAGTTAGTGTGTCGACACCTCAGCGCACCAGTTAGTGTGTCGACACCTCAGCGCACCAGTTAGTGTGTCGACACCTCAGCGCACCAGTTAGTGTGTCGACACCTCAGCGCACCAGTTAGTGTGTCGACACCTCAGCGCACCAGTTAGTGTGTCGACACCTCAGCGCACCAGTTAGTGTGTCGACACCTCAATGCTTCAGAAACACAAATTGAATTAAACTACAAGAGAAACATGGGGAAACAGCCCGAGCGACTGATGGTGTGTGTGTGTGTGTGTCCTGGTCTCAACTACTGTATATAGGTGGACACTTAAAACAATATTTGCATACAGTGGCACGCAGGTAGTAGCCTGTATATATAAACACGTACATGGAGGTGAGTATGTAAATGTACACACAAATAAAATACATCCAAATATGTGTGTGTGTGTGTGTCTACATGCTGTGACAACTGACAGAGGTGTAAATATGTACACACCCCCCCCCCCCCACACACAGCCCAGGGAGGTTCTCAGGCTCGTCATACCGCCTTGTCTTACATATTTCGTGCCAATTCCTGGGAGTTTGAGAGTTTTTGTTGGCGGCCATCATGTATGACTCCTGGCCGGTGTACAACGCGGAACTGACCACCTAACCTGACCCGGGTGAAATGTGACGGTTGTGTGACGGTTATGACGGTTGTTTTGGACCCGGTGTGACGGTTGTGTGACGGTTGTTATGTACCCAGTGTGACGGTTATGACGGTTGTTTTGGACCCGGTGTGACGGTTGTGTGACGGTTGTTATGTACCCAGTGTGACGGTTATGACGGTTGTTTTGGACCCGGTGTGACGGTTATGACGGTTGTTTTGGACCCGGTGTGACGTTTATGACGGTTGTGTGACGGTTGTTATGTACCCAGTGTGACGGTTTTGACGGTTGTTTTGGACCCGGTGTGACGGTTATGACGGTTGTTTTGGACCCAGTGTGACGTTTATGACGGTTGTTTTGGACCCGGTGTGACGGTTATGACGGTTGTTTTGGACCCAGTGTGACGTTTATGACGGTTGTTTTGGACCCGGTGTGACGGTTATGACGGTTGTTTTGGACCCGGTGTGACGGTTATGACGGTTGTTTTGGACCCGGTGTGACGGTTATGACGGTTGTTTTGGACCCGGTGTGACGGTTATGACGGTTGTTTTGGACCCAGTGTGACGTTTATGACGGTTGTTTTGGACCCAGTGTGACGTTTATGACGGTTGTGTGACGGTTGTTATGTACCCAGTGTGACGGTTATGACGGTTGTTTTGGACCCGGTGTGACGGTTATGACGGTTGTTTTGGACCCAGTGTGACGGTTATGACGGTTGTTTTGGACCCGGTGTGACGGTTATGACGGTTGTTTTGGACCCAGTGTGACGGTTATGACGGTTGTGTGACGGTTGTTATGTACCCAGGGTGACGGTTATGACGGTTGTTTTGGACCCAGTGTGACGGTTGTGTGACGGACATTTTGGACCCAGTGTGAAAGCTGTTAAGGAGAGAGAGAGAGAGAGAGAGAGAGAGAGAGAGAGAGAGAGAGAGAGATAAATGGTGTGGGAGAAAGATAGGAAGAAAGATTGAGTAAGAAATATGGAAGGAGATGGAGGAGAGAGAGAGAGAGAGAGAGAGAGAGAGAGAGAGAGAGAGAGAGAGAGAGAGAGATAACAAGGAAAACAGACAAGAGAGAGAAATAGGAAGAGATGAATAGATATGGAGAGAGAGAGAGAGAGAGAGAGAGAGAGAGAGAGAGAGAGAGAGAGAAATGAAAAAAAATGAAATAAAATATAAAAATAAAGAGAGAATCTTCTACAAACCTGAATAACTGGACCAGAAAGATTCAATTTATCATTCAGCTTTAAGACTTAATGGTGATGGAAGGCTTTATAGAGTCAGGTGAGTCAGTGGTATCTAAGACTGACTCACCAATAACTCAAGCCAAGTGAGTCAGTGGTATCTAAGACTGACTCACCAATAACTCAAGTCAGGTGAGTCAGTGGAATCTAAGACTGACTCACCAATAACTCAAGTCAGGTGAGTCAGTGGTATCTAAGACTGACTTATAGACACACACACACACACAACACACACGCCAACACAACAACCACACCTTGAGTTAACGAGCTGCATGACCCAGTGTTTAAGGTGTAGAAGCTGTCGCCAACACAACAACCACACCCTGAGTTAACGAGCTGCATGACCCAGTGTCAAGGAATAGTCCGAGAAGTCCGGACAACTCGCCAACTGCACTGGCTAACCATTACCCCGGAACACGATCCACAAACATCCAGGTCCCCAATAACTCGGGTCAGCTCGCTTGAGAGGCGAGCATGCTGACCATCACACCACAGGTTGCCACAATATCACACACACACACAACACGCCAGTACACACACAACACATCAGTACACACACACAACACGCCAATACACACAAACACACAGCACACCAGTACACACACCCACACATACAAACACAACACATCAGCACACACACACACACACACACCACAACTACTAAACAAAGACCTCAAAACTAAATAACCACCACCACCCAGACACACCTTACACTTATGTAGCAAAAATTCAACCAACGCGGAAGCTATTTAAGCGCATTGCCGCTAGATACCCATAATTTAGCGGCGGGGGTTATATTAGCGAGACGCGTGGTGCGATACCGGTAGTGGTGGACCAGAGGCGGTAGGGGGAGGAGCAGCCGCAGCGTCGTCGGTGGCTGTAATCAGACCTTCCTAACCACTAATATTAGCCTTCATGTTCTCGTTATTACCAATGTTATTAGCCTTATCATTATTACTCTGGCAGATAGCGATTACAACAACATATTATTATCATTAAGAGCATCACCAATCCACGTCGCCCGCGGGTTGAATCTGTAATAAGAATTCCTGCTGATTTTCTCATTATCGTACAGCGGCAAGAGGCGGACCCGGCTGAACAATAACATCTGGTACATTTTCGTTATATATTTCAGAAATCTAAACATACATCAACAAAAACATACTTAGATACGATAAATAAATAATAATACATACCACAAAATAAAACACTATTATATTTATGAGTATTTTAAGAATTTAATTGAGTTTCTGATTACACGAGTGGCTTTGAAACGATACTTTGTCGATGAGGAACGAAAGCGTGTGGTATATGTTTACCGTCCTGTCGATAGCCCGTCTTACTAATCGAATTAAGAGGTTAGTGAGGCAGCAGTAGTGAGTGTGTGTAGCTCACCTGCGGCCAACACCTGCCAGCACCACACCTGTTGCTCACACACACACACACATTCATTCATTCAGGTTTTCTTAAGAGACATTCATTCAGACAGACACAATATATACCCACGCTCTCTCACCACGTCCTGACGAGTGAGGCAGCAACTGAGACGTCAAAGACAACCATTCATTCATTCAGACTATCTTACTACCTCTTGACAACAAAGAATGGTCATAGATGGTGTACATTCTGACCGGAAAAGGGGTTCTCAGTGGAGTACCTCAAGGCTCTATCCCTGGACCCACCTTGTTCGTGATCTACATTAATGACAAGACGAAAATATATTGAGCCACCTTGTCAAGTTTGCGGTCGACACGGAGATATTTGGGAAGGTAGCAAGTCGAGGCGATATTGCAACAATGAAGAAAGATCTGAATGAGCTGTTCATATGGTCACAAGACTGGCAAATACTCTTTAACATTACCAAATGCAAGACTATACAAGCAGGATACAACAGCCCTAAGCATAACTATTCTGTTAATAACACTTTCCTGGATACTGTTGATAAGGAGAAAGCAAACCTGGATTTGTTAATTGTAAAGCGGACCATCGAATACAAAGCTACGAAAATGCTCCTTCAATTGTACAGATCTGAAGTTGGTCCCAGTCTGGATTACTGTATACAGGTATGGAAACCCTACCTTCAGAAACACCTAACTTCCCTAGAAGAGATGCAACACAAAGCGACTAAGATTACTCCTGAACTATGTCATCTAGGGGCTTAGGACTAACAGCCCTTCAATAAGACAGATCTCACTGAAACTCTAATTCCTGGAACTGATGGAAAACGTAAACCCGGGACATTTGTTTGTGATCTCACGCACCACCAACAAGAGGGGACATGACTACAAGCTGACCAAGTTAACATACAAAACAACTGTTAGGAAATACTTCTCCACACAGAGGCTGGTAGACCTATGGAACGGTCATCAGCCCTAATAGTGGATCAAGAACAGTACTGGACTTCAAATTAACCCTTGGCAAAATTGTCAACAAAGCAAGCCACTGGCCATCATCCCTCGGCATGGCCATCTCTAGTGGGTGGCCACGAAGTAAACATACAAAGTCCAAGTATACAAACAATATACATAGACAGTACACCCCACTCCCACCCCTCTCACATCCCACTCCCGCCCTCTCACATCCCACCCCTCTCACATCCCACTCCCGCCCTCTCACATCCCACTCCCGCCCCTCTCACATCCCACTCCCGCCCCTCTCATATTCCACTCCCACCCTTCTTACACCCCACTCCCACCCCTCTTACATAAGAAAATAAGGAGTCTGCAATAGGCCGGTTGGCCTGTGCATGGCAGCTCCTGTCGAGAGTTACTACCACTCTCTATCATTCATGAATCTATCTAGCCTCCTTTTGAAACTTTCCAGCGTTCCAGCACTTACTACAAAGTTGCCAAGCTTGTTCCACTCGTCCACCACCCTATTTGTGAACCAGTTCCTTCCTATCTCCCTCCTAAACCTAAACTTATCCAACTTGAATCCGTTCCTACGAGTCCTATCCTGCTCGGACATTATAAGAACTTTACCTATATCCCCTTTATTGATTCCTTTCACCCACTTAAATACTTCTATCATGTTTCCCCGCACTCTTCGTCTTTCTAGGGAATGCAAGTTAAGTTTCTTTAACCTATATTGATATGGAAGGTTTCTAAGTCCCGGAATCATTTTCGTCATTCTTCGCTGCACCGACTCTAGTGAATTGATATCCATTCTATAATAAGGGCACCAGAACTGAACAGCATAATCGAGGTGCGGCCTGACTAGCGCAAGATATAGTTGCAATAAGACCTCTACACTCTTATTACTTACACTTCTAGATATAAAACCCAATACTCTGTTTGCCTTATTTCGAACATTAACGCACTGTTTTCTAGGCCGTAGGTCCGGGCTTACCGTACCCCTAGGTCTCTTTCACAAGTCGACTTCTCTAGGTTGATGTTAAGGCTGTATACATTGACAGTATTTGTTCTTCCAATATTAAGCACGCTGCACTTGCTGGTGTTGAATTTCATTTGCCATTTTTCAGACCACCCCTGCAGTTTATTTAGATCCTCCTGTAATGCATTTGCATCCTGCCCTGAATTAATCTGCCGCCCTATTTTGGTGTCATCCGCAAACTTGCTTATGTCACTGCTGATCCTAGTGTCTAGATCGTTTATGTAGATTATGAACAAGAGTGGGCCCAGTACTGACCCCTGGGGAACCCCACTGGTTACACAGCCCCACTCAGATTTAACACCATCTACGATGACCCTCTGTGTTCTGTCGGTGAGCCATGATTTTATCCAATTTAAAACTTTCCCCTCGATACCATGAGCCTTAACTTTTCTCAGAAGCCTCTGATGCGGTACTCTGTCAAATGCTTTGCTAAAGTCTAAGTAAATAACTTCGTAATTTTCGTCCCACTCCCACCCCTCTTACATCCCACTCACATATACCCGCTTTATTACTATCGCATCTCTCTTACCTGTGATGTGCTGGACAGGGTGTGTTGGGCGGTGCAAATTGGATCACGTCAAGATTACAAAACCCAACTTATTTCACCTGATGATTAGATTAGGTTATGTGGGCGGGCAGGCGTGGTAGTGGGCGGGCTGGTGTGGTAGTGGGCGGGTGGACGCGGTAGTGGGCGGGTGGACGCGGTAGTGGGCGGGCGGAGGTGGTAGCGGGCGGGCGGGGTAGTGGGCGGACAGGGGTGATAGTGGGCGGGTTGGCGTGGTAGTGGGCGGGCTTGACCTGATAGCGGGCGGGTAGGCGTGGTAGTGGGCAGGCTGGTGCGGTAGTGGGCGGGATGGTGCGGTAGTGGGCGGGATGGTACGGTAGTGGGCGTGTGGGCGCGTTAGTTGACGGTGGGAGAGGGTCAAGAGCGTCTCCAGGACACGTTAATCAGCAGCCGGTCAGGGTGAGAATGGATGGCCGAACACCTAACCTACTGCTGGGACATGCTGGGAGAGCTGAGACTGGCGGAGGAGGCTGGGAGTGTCCTGGGAGAGCTGAGAGGAGACGGGGAGATGCTGTGAAGACTCCTAGGAGATGTGAGAGTGATTCTAGGATAGCTGAGAGTAGGAAAGGGAGCTGAGAAATCTCTAGGGAGAATCTGGGGAGCTGAGAGAACTAAAAAAAGGGAGAAAACTGATCTTCCTTTCTGCTGGGAGAGATAAACATGACAACATCTCCCCTTCCCCTCCCACCATCACCATCACTAGCCTGAGGTAACCACATGAGTCTCACCCTCTTGTAACCTAAACCTAACCTAACCTAACCTAACCTAACCAAACCCTAACCTAACCTACCTAACCTAACCTAACCAAACCCTAACCTAACAACCTAACCTACCAACCCTAACCCTAACCTAACCTAACCAAACCAAACACTGCCTCAACTATAATGGGCCTTGTTTGAGTTATGTTGGCCCGGGGCTGTGTGGTTAGGTTAGGTTAGGGTTAGGGTTAGGTTAGGTTAGGCTAGGTTGAGGAACGGTGACGACACTGCCTACTTGGTCAAAACAAACAAACAAACAAAGAAACAAAGAAACAAAGAAATATTAGATGTTTATTTACCAAAGCGTCACTAAGACTGTAGATCAGTTTCTGGGAGGTTGTGAGGCCAATGATGAGGTCGTCAGAGGTAGGTGTGTAGCTTATAGTTAATGAGAGGTAAGGAGGTACTGAGGGAGGAGGAGGTAGGGGAGGTAGAGGTAGTGAGGGAGGAGGAGGTAGGGGAGGTAAGGAGGTAGTGAGGGAGGAGGAGGTAGGGAGTAGAGGTACTGAGGGAGGAGGAGGTAGGGAGGTAGAGGTACTGAGAGGAGAGGTAGGGGAGTAGGCTGGGGGAAGGGAGGTAGGTACTGAGGGAGGAGGTAGGGAGGTAGAGGTACTGAGGGAGGAGGAGGTAGGGGAGGTAGGGGAGGTAGTGAGGGAGGAGGAGGTAGGGGAGGTAAGGAGGTACTGAGGGAGGAGGTAGGGGAGGTAGAGGTACTGAGGGAGGAGGAGGTAGGGGAGGTAGAGGTAGTGAGGGAGGAGGAGGTAGGGGAGGTAGAGGTAGTGAGGGAGGAGGAGGTAGGGGAGGTAGAGGTACTGAGGGAGGAGGAGGTAGGGGAGGTAAGGAGGTAGTGAGGGAGGAGGAGGTAGGGGAGGTAGAGGTACTGAGGGAGGAGGAGGTAGGGGAGGTAGAGGGCGGAGGGAGGAGGAGGGGAGGTGAGGTATGAGGGAGGAGGAGGTAGGGAGGTAGAGGTATGAGGGAGGGGTAGGGGAGGTGAGGCGAGGGAGGAGGAGGTAGGGGAGGTAGAGGTACTGAGGGAGGAGGAGGTAGGGGAGGTAAGGAGGTACTGAGGGAGGAGAGGGGTAGGGGAGGGGGAGAGGTAAGAGGGACTGAGGGAGGAGGAGGTAGGAGGGGGTAGAGGGAGGAGGAGAGTAGGGGAGGAGTAGAGGGAGGAGGAAGGAGGGGGAGGAGAGGTAGAGGGAGGAGGAGGTAGGGGAGTAAGGGAGGTAGAGGGAGGAGGGTAGGGGGGGAGAGTAGAGGAGGGGGGGAGGAGGGGAGGTGAGGTGGAGGGGAGGAGGAGGTAGGGGAGGTAAGGAGGTACTGAGGGAGGAGGAGGTAGGGGAGGTAAGGAGGTACTGAGGGAGGAGGTAGGGGAGGTAGAGGTACTGAGGGAGGAGGAGGTAGGGGAGGTAGAGGTACTGAGGGAGGAGGTAGGGGAGGTAAGGAGGTACTGAGGGAGGAGGTAGGGGAGGTAGAGGTAGTGGAGGAGGAGGTAGGGAGGTAAGGTAGTGAGGGAGGAGGAGGTAGGGGAGGTAGGGGGAGAGGAGGTAGGGGAGGTAGGGTACTGGGGAGGGAGGTAGGGAGGTAGGAGTGGGAGGAGGAGGTAGGGGAGGTAGGGGACTGAGGGAGGAGGAGGGGGAGGTAGAGGTAGGGGGAGGAGGAGGTAGGGGAGGTAGGAGTAGGGGGAGGAGGTAGGGGAGGTAGAGGTAGGGGAGGAGGGGAGGGAGGTGAGGGAGGAGGTAAGGAGGTAGTGAGGGAGGAGGAGGTAGGGGAGGTAGAGGTAGTGAGGGAGGAGGAGGTAGGGGAGGTAGAGGTGAGGGAGGAGGAGGAGGAGGGGTAGGGAGGAGGTAGAGTGGAGGAGGAGGAGTAGGGGGGAGAGGTCTGAGGGAGAGGGTAGGAGGAGGGTAGTGGGAGGAGGGTAGGGAGGTGAGGTAGTGAGGGAGGAGGAGGTAGGGAGGAGAGGTAGTGAGGGGAGGGGTAGGGGGTAGGGGTGAGGGGAGGTGGGGAGGTGAGGAGTGAGGGAGGAGGTAGGGGAGGTAGAGGTACTGAGGGAGGAGGAGGTAGGGGAGGTAAGGAGGTAGTGAGGGAGGAGGAGGTAGGGGAGGTAGAGGTAGTGAAGAAGAATTATTATCATACTTCATTAGTGACGCGTAATTTACACACTCTAGGGGGGTGAGGGGGAGGGGGGAGGGTGAGGGGGAGGGGGTGAGGGAGGAGGGGGTGAGGGGGTGTTGAAGAGGTGGGGAGTGGGGAGAGAGGTGGGGAGTGGGGAGAGAGGTGGGGAGTGGGGTTGAGAGAGAACGTGTGGGTTTTCTTCCCTCACCTGACTAACACTACACTCCCTCTCACCTGCCCTCTCACCTGCCCTCTCACCTACCCTCTCACCTACCCTCCCTCCTGCCCTCTCACCTGCCCTCTCACCTACCCTCTCACCTACCCTCTCACCTGCCCTCCCACCTGCCCTCTCACCTGCCCTCCCACCTGCCCTCTCACCTACCCTCTCACCTGGCCTCTCACCTGCCCTCTCACCTGGCCTCCCACCTGCCCTCTCTCCTGGCCTCCCACCTGCCCTCTCACCTGGCCTCCCACCTGCCCTCTCACCTACCCTCTCACCTGGCCTCTCACCTGCCCTCTCTCCTGGCCTCCCGACCTCTCACACCCTCAACCCCGTTCTTGCATGAATTTTCCAGATCAGTAAACAGTGACTACATCATCTTCTGTTTACCAAGACTTATAACATTTGGCTTTGGTGTTTACTGTTGTTTACTCCGCTGTTTACTGTTGTTTACCTTATTGTTTACTGTTGTTTACCTTATTGTTTACTCTCTTGTTTACCTTTAGTGTATACTGTATAGACTCGAGGGAGATGTGTAAAGAAACGTTAATACTCACACACACACAGACACAGACACACACACACACACACACACACACACACACACACACACACACACACACACACACACACACACACACACACACACACACACACACACACACACACACACACGAGCATAAAGAAACAGAAAGCCGTGAGAGCAGAGTGACGAGGCCAGGGAGGTGAGGGAGGGTCAATATGGGTCAAGGAAGGTCAAACCAGGTCATGAGACCAGGTAATGCAGGAAGGAGAGAGAGAGAGAGAGAGAGAGAGAGAGAGAGAGAGAGAGAGAGAGAGAGAGAGAGAGAGAGAGTTACTGTAGACATTATCAGACACAGCAAGTGGGGGGTTCACCTGTCTACCTCTCGCTGGCCCATTCCTCTTCTTCCTCTTCCTCCTCTTGATCTTCCTCCTGGCCTTCCTCATCCTCCTCCTCCCTCTCCTCCTTGGCTCCTCCCTCCTCCTGGCTCTCAACAGGTGTGGTGACTCATAAACCATTCCCAGGTGTACACAGGTAAGTCTCCGTGAACCAAGGGTTACACCTGAAGCTATCACTACACTACTCAACCTCAAAGGGTTAAACCATCGTCCTCCTCAAAGGGTTAAACCATCATCCTCCTCAAAGGGTTAAACCACCATCCTCCTCAAAGGGTTAAACCATCATCCTCCTCAAAGGGTTAAACCATCCTCCTCCTCAAAGGGTTAAGCCATCATCCTCCTCAAAGGGTTAAACCATCGTCCTCCTCAAAGGGTTAAACCATCATCCTCCTCAAAGGGTTAAACCATCATCCTGAAAGGGTTTAACCATCGTCCTCCTCAAAGGGTTAAACCATCGTCCTCCTCAAAGGGTTAAACCATCATCCTCCTCAAAGGGTTAAACCATCGTCCTCCTCAAAGGGTTAAACCATCATCCTCCTCAAAGGGTTAAACCATCATCCTCCTCAAAGGGTTAAACCATCATCCTGAAAGGGTTTAACCATCATCCTCCTCAAAGGGTTAAACCATCGTCCTCCTCAAAGGGTTAAACCATCGTCCTCCTCAAATGGTTAAACCATCGTCCTCCTCAAAGGGTTAAACCATCATCCTCCTCAAAGGGTTAAACCATCGTCCTCCTCAAAGAGTTAAACCATCATCCTCCTCAAAGGGTTAAACCATCGTCCTCCTCAAAGGGTTAAACCATCGTCCTCCTCAAAGGGTTAAACCATCATCCTCCTCAAAGGGTTAAACCATCGTCCTCCTCAAAGAGTTAAACCATCATCCTCCTCAAAGGGTTAAACCATCGTCCTCCTCAAAGGGTTAAACCATCGTCCTCCTCAAAGGGTTAAACCATCATCCTCCTCAAAAGGTTAAACCATCGTCCTCCTCAAAGAGTTAAACCATCATCCTCCTCAAAGGGTTAAACCATCGTCCTCAAAGGGTTAAAACATCGTCCTCAAAGGGTTAAACCATCGTCCTCAAAGGGTTAAACCATCATCCTCCTCAAAGGGTTAAACCATCGTCCTCCTCAAAGGGTTAAACCATCGTCCTCCTCAAAGGGTTAAACCATCGTCCTCCTCAAAGGTGGGAGAGGATAGAGGGAGGGAGTGGGTGTACAAGGGGAGAAGAGGGAGGGTGTGGAGGGACGGAGGAGGGGTGGAGGGGAGGAGGGTGAGGGGAGGAGGGTGGAGGGGAGGAGGGTGATGGGAGGAGGGTGGAGGGGAGGAGGGTGGAGGGGAGGAGGGGTGGAGGGGAGGAGGGTGGGAGGGGTGGAGGGGAGGAGGGTGGAGGGGAGGAGGGTGAGGGGGGAGGAGGGTGAGGGGAGGAGGGTGGAGGGGAGGAGGGTGGAGGGAGGAGGGTGGAGGGGAGGAGGGTGGAGGGGAGGAGGGTGGAGGGAGGAGGTGTGAGGGGAGGAGGGAGGGGAGGAGGGTGTTGAGGGGAGGAGGGTGGAGGGGAGGAGGGGTGGAGGGGAGGAGGGTGGAGGGGAGGAGGGTGGAGGGGAGGAGGGGTGGAGGGGAGGAGGGGTGGAGGGTGGAGGGGAGGAGGGTGGAGGGGAGGAGGGTGGAGGGGAGGAGGGGTGGAGGGGAGGAGGGTGAGGGGAGGAGGGTGGAGGGGAGGAGGAGGAGTGGAGGGAGGAGGGTGGAGGTAGGAGGGTGTGAGGGGAGAGAGGGTGGAGGGGAGGAGGGTGAGGGGAGGAGGGTGAGGGAGGAGGGTGGAGGGAGGAGGGGGAAGGGAGGAGGGGTGGGGAGGGAGGGAGGGTGGAGGGGAGGAGGATAGGGGAGGAGGAGGAGGGAGAGGAGGAGGGGGAGGGGGAGGTGAGGAAGGAGGGTGAGGAGGAGGAGGGGGAGGGGAGGAGGTAGGGGAGGAGGGTGGAAGGGAGGAGGGTGGAGGGGAGGAGGGATGGAGGGGAGGGGAGGAGGGTGGAGGGAGGAGGGCGGAGGGGAGGAGGGTGAGGGGAGGAGGGTGGAGGGAGGAGGGGTGGAGGGAGGAGGAGTGGGGGAGGAGGGTGGAGGAGGAGGAGTGAGGGGAGGAGGTGAGAGGGAGGAGGGTGGAGGGGAGGAGGGTAGGAGCGGGAGGAGAGTGGAGGGAGGAGGGTGGAAGGGAGAGGGTGGAGGAGGAGGAGGAGTGGAATGGAGGGGGGGAGGGGAGAGGTGGAGGGGAGGAGGGGGGAGGGAGGAGGGGTGGAGGGGAGAGGGGGAGGGGAGGAGGTGGAGGGGAGGAGGGGTGGATGGGAGGAGGGGTGGGGGGAGAGGGTGAGGGGAGGAGAGGGGAGGAGGGTGAGGGAGGAGTGGAGGAGAGAGGTGGAGGAGTGGAGGGTGAGGGGAGAGAGGGTGGAGAGGGAGGAGGGTGGAGGGGAGGAGGGTGGAGGGGAGGAGGGTGGAGGGAGGAGGGGAGGAGGGTGGAGGGGAGAGGGAGAGGAGGAGGTGGATGGGAGAGGAGGGGGGAGGGGAGAGGGGGAGGAGGGGGGAGGAGGAGGGGGGAGGGGAGGAGGTGGAGGGGAGGAGGGGTGGAGGGAGGAGGGATGGAGGGGTGGGGAGGAGGCGGAGGAGGTGGAGAGAGGGAAGGGGTGGAGGGTGGAGGGGCGGCGGTGGAGAGGAGGAGGGTGCAGGGGAGGAGGGGTGGAGGGAGGCGGGGTGGCTCGGTGGCTGGGGGCCCCCCGGTGGCTTCCGGAGGCGTGTAGCGAGGGTGGATGCGGCTGAGCGAGGGGTGGAGGGGATTATTCACTTGCTAGATTAACCCAACCTGACCTAACCTGACCTAACAGAGCCAGGTGAGGAAGGAAAGTAGTGCCACAAGTAGTTAATGTAGTAATTGGTTCACCTGGGTGTCTAGTCTTCAGGTGTTTCAAAATTACTACAAAGTTAAAAGAAAAATATATATTATGACTGATGCCTCTGTACAGTAGTTGTGTTCAGGCAGTCGTTAGTGAGGTGTCAGGGTTATTGGCACTCTGGCACTAACTTGGTAATACCCGTTAGTGGGTAGGTAGAGTGGGGTACTACACGTCTTAGAGAGGTGAGAGGGGGCCAGAGTGGGGTACTATTTGACAGGGAGTGGGCAGAGCGGGGTACTACACATATTACAGAGGTGAGTGGTGACAGGGAGTGGGCAGAGTGGGGTACTATTTGACAGGGAGTGGGCAGAGTGGGGTCCTACACATATTACAGAGGTGAGTGGTGACAGGGAGTGGGCAGATTGGGGTACTACACATATTACAGAGGTGAGTGGTGACGGAGTGGGCAGAGTGGGGTCCTACACATATTGCAGAGGTGAGTGGTGACAGGGAGTGGGCAGAGTGGGGTACGAGTGGCCGCTACACATAATCTTACTTTATCGCGGCCAACGTCGATGTTCACTTGTTATTATCGAGGACGCTACACTCACCCAGCAGGGTTTCGATCACAATATTGGCCTAACCTTTCCCTCCTTCAAGACAAGTGGGTGTTTTAGTGTCGTAGGGACGCGGCTGTAGCTGCTGTAGTACAGTAAGGTGTACATGTAATGGTTATCGAGCGAAAAGATAAAATTTAGATAAAAAATCCCGGGGTAAATAGAGTGCTCGTGTAAGGGCAACACCGGCTGGTCAGCCCGGGTTCCCACGCCACTGCTGACCCGCCCTGGTCCGGCTCCCTCGCCCGGCTCTGACTTCAGCTTTACTCTTGATCAACCACCGAATATTTTTATTATTTCTGGCTTAAAAAATGGTATCAATAAAATATTACTAATATATAGAACGTTTAGTATATTGTCAAGTTTGAGTTTTTTCATGAGTTTGAGGAGAAGAGTGCTGGAGTGTGGCGGAGAGCAGCACGACCAGTATAAGTTATGGCAGGAGTCGGGGGACGGCGGCGCACATGCGATGTGATGGCCAGACTCTGAGCGGCTCGTTGCCCGTTGATGACTATAGTGAGAAAATATGTTGATGGTGCCTTTATAAAAGTTCCTGGAAATAATGTTTAATAACACCTCTTGTGATACTGTTATTATTTATGTGGTAGATGTTAGCTATGTGGGTGTGGAGTGTACGTTGGGTGTTTAAATGTGTGTGAGGGTTGTGTGTGTGTGCAGCTGAGGGCAGATTATGTCCACAAGGTTTAATAATTTTATTTATTGCAGCGGACGGCAACAAGAGGAAGATGGCGCTGCTAGATACTTCCATTAACAAGCAGTTGAGACCAACACTATGTTATTAGCTGCCCACCTACTGCCCCAGCCTACCACCACCACTACCCCTCTACCACCACTACTACCCCTCTACCACCACTACTACCCCTCTACCACCACCACTACCCCTCTACCACCACTACTACCCCTCTACCACCACCACTACCCCTCTACCACCACCACTACCCCTCTACCACCACTACCCCTCTACCACCACTACTACCCCTCTACCACCACTACTACCCCTCTACCACCACCACTACCCCTCTACCACCACCACTACCCCTCTACCACCACTACTACCCCTCTACCACCACTACTACCCCTCTACCACCACCACCACTACCCCTCTACCACCACTACTACCCCTCTACCACCACCACTACCCCTCTACCACCACCACCACCACTACCCCTCTACCACCACCACTACCCCTCTACCACCACCACTACCCCTCTACCACCACCACCACCACTACCCCTCTACCACCACTACTACCCCTCTACCACCACTACTACCCCTCTACCACCACTACTACCCCTCTACCACCACCACCACTACCCCTCTACCACCACTACTACCCCTTTACCACCACTACTACCCCTTTACCACTAACCACCCTCACACATACACCCACCCACCCCACACACACACCCGTCTCCCACACACACACACACCAGCCCCCCCCCACATACACGCCCCCCCCCCACACACACACATACCCGCCCACACACACACACACACACACCCTACACACACACACCCGCCCCCCACACACACACCCGCCCCCCATACATACACCCCCACACACCCGCCTGCCCCCACAACCCCCCCACACACACACCCCACACACACCCCCCACCCACACCCCACCCCCCCACACACACACCACCCACACACACCCCCCCACACACACCCCCCCACACACACACCCCCCCACACACACACACCCACACACACACACCCCCCCACACACACCCCCCACACACACCCCCCACACACACCACCCACACACACCCCCACACACCCGCCTGCCCCCACACCCCCCCCCCCCCACACACACACCCGCCCCCCACACACACACCCCCCACACACACCCCCCACACACGCCCCCAACACACACCCCCCACACACACACACACCACCCACACCCCCACATACACACGCCTGCCCCCCCACCCACAGATTGTAAGAAAAAAAATCACTTCTAATCTGATGACAAACTTTGGAACGGACAGACGGATGAATGGACGGAAGGACGGACGGACGGACGGACGGACGGAAAGACGGGCGGACAGACGGAAGGACGGACAGGTGCAAAATATGACCTAACACATATGCACAAGAAAAGGGACAGATAGACAGATTAATTGAGTGACAGACATAGTAAGACAGAGAGAAAGAGAGAGAGTGAGACAGATAGACAGAGAGAGAGAGAAAGGTGGGGGTGGTGGACAGGTACACTCTCCTGTTTCTAGGGCAGAGGAGAAAGTGGGGGTGGAGAGGGGTGGAGAGAGGCGGTGGGAAAGGGAGGAGGAATGGAGAGGGAAGGAGTGGGAATTAAGAAGGAAGAAAAGGGGGAAGGGAGGAGAGGGAGGAAGAGGAGAACTAAGGGTGTCTGAACGGAGAGAGAGAGAGAGAGAGAGAGAGAGAGAGAGAGAGAGAGAGAGAGAGAGAGAGAGAGAGAGTCTAACCTAACTCCAACCTCAATATAATCCTAACCTAACCTAAAAATAACCTAACCTAACCTAACCTAACCTAACCTAACCTAACCAAACCTTACCTACCTATAAATAACATAACCTAACCTAACCTAACCTAACCTAAAATATACAGTCAACATTTACTGCCACAATACAAGCGATTATCATCATAGATTTCTAAAAATAACATAATAATTATAATAAATATCAAAATTATAATCTAATGATAATTTATAAAGAAAAGCCAATTATCGTTACGTCATATATAATAACTTTCTTAATTATAAGTGAATAATAAAAATATTAATCGTATAATATAATCAATAACTTTCTTTTAATTACATAGAAAGTAATTATCATCAATATTAACATAATTATTTCATCTATAAACAATAATTTTCAAAGAATTATCAACTAACTAATTATCTTATAACTTTAATAATAATTAGCAACACTGAGTGACGGACGGATTAAATAATGAAAAATACTAATTATATCCACAATAATTACCAATAAACAACAATAATTACTGACAATAAGCAATAATTATCGTGATACACAAACAAAAGTTATTATCACTTTTAAGTAGAAATTAATTACCATAAATAATAATAATAATAAAAAAAATAATAATAATAATAATAATGCAAAACGCCAACCAACACACACACACACACACGCACGCACGCACGCACACGCACACACACACACATACACACACACGCACGCACACACACACAGAGTTAATATGCAGGACAGTGGACCACCATCACAATTAAACAGGCTTTCCTAATTACCCCCGTGTTGGAGGCGTGTGGGTGAACGCCTTCCCCCACGCCCACCACACGCCCACATAGTTGATATTCCCGGGGAGGCGTGTGGGTGAACGCCTTCTCCCACGCCCACCACACGCCCACATAGTTAATATTCCCGGGGTGGCGTGTGGGTGAACGCCTTCCCCCACGCCGCCCACGCCTTCCCCCATGCCCACCCCACGCCCACACATAGTTGACATTCCCGGGGTGGCGTGGGGGGAGGGGGGTGGTGAAGCCCTTGTGAGACGCCCGGCAACTGTGACCTTCTGCGTCCCTCACACCACCTTCTGCGTCCCTCACACCACCACCTGCGTCCCTCACACCACCTTCTGCGTCCCTCACACCACTACCTGCGTCCCTCACACCACCTTCTGCGTCCCTCACACCACCTTCTGCGTCCCTCACACCACCTTCTGCGTCCCTCACACCACCACCTGCGTCCCTCACACCACCTTCTGCGTCCCTCACACCACCTTCTGCGTCCCTCACACCACCTTCTGCGTCCCTCACACCACCTTCTGCGTCCCTCACACCACTACCTGCGTCCCTCACACCACCACCTGCGTCCCTCACACCACCACCTGCGTCCCTCACACCACCACCTGCGTCCCTCACACCACCTTCTGCGTCCCTCACACCACCTTCTGCGTCCCTCACACCACCACCTGCGTCCCTCACACCACCTTCTGCGTCCCTCACACCACACCTGCGTCCCTCACACCACCTTCTGCGTCCCTCACACCACCTTCTGTGTCCCTCACACCACTACCTGCGTCCCTCACACCACCTTCTGCGTCCCTCACACCACCTTCTGCGTCCCTCACACCACCTTCTGCGTCCCTCACACCACTACCTGCGTCCCTCACACCACTGCGTCCCTCACACCACCTTCTGCGTCCCTCACACCACCTTCTGCGTCCCTCACACCACCTTCTGCGTCCCTCACACCACCACCTGCGTCCCTCACACCACTACCTGCGTCCCTCACACCACCTTCTGCGTCCCTCACACCACCACCTGCGTCCCTCACACCACCTTCTGCGTCCCTCACACCACCTTCTGCGTCCCTCACACCACCTTCTGCGTCCCTCACACCACCTTCTGTGTCCCTCACACCACCTGCGTCCCTCACACCACCTTCTGCGTCCCTCACACCACCACCTGCGTCCCTCACACCACCTTCTGCGTCCCTCACACCACCTTCTGCGTCCCTCACACCACCTGCGTTAATGAGGGAGAGTGAGGGACGCAGGTGAGGGGTATCAAGTGTGTGTGTATGTGTGTGTGTGGTGAGGACATGTGTGGTGAGGACGTGTGTGTGTGTGTGGTGAAGACGTGTGTGTGTGTGTGGTGAAGACGTGTGTTTGTATGTGTGTGTGTGTGTGTGTGTGTGTGTGTGTGTGGTGAAGACGTGTGTTTGTATGTGTGTGGTGTGTGTGTGTGTGTGTGTGGTGAAGACGTGTGTTTGTATGTGTGTGGTGAGGACGTGTGGTGTTTATGTGTGTGTGGTGAGGACGTGTGTGGTGAGGACGTGTGTGTGTGTGGTGAAGACGTGTGTTTGTGTGTGTGTGGTGAGGACATGTGTGTGTGTGGTGAAGACGTGTGTGTGTGTGGTGAAGACGTGTGTTTGTATGTGTGTGGTGTGTGTGTGTGTGTGTGTGGTGAAGACGTGTGTTTGTATGTGTGTGGTGAGGACGTGTGGTGTGTGTGTGTGTGTGTGTGGTGAAGACGTGTGTTTGTATGTGTGTGGTGAGGACGTGTGGTGTGTGTGGTCAGGACTTGTGGTGTGTGTGGTCAGGACGTGTGGTGTGTGTGTGGTGAAGACGTGTGTTTGTATGTGTGTGGTGAGGACGTGTGGTGTGTGTGTGTGTGTGGTGAAGACGTGTGTTTGTATGTGTGTGGTGAGGACGTGTGGTGTGTGTGTGTGTGTGTGTGGTGAGGACGTGTGTGTGTGTGTGTGTGTGGTGAGGACGTGTGTGTGTGTGTGTGTGTGTGGTGAGGACGTGTGGTGTGTGTGTGGTCAGGACGTGTGTGTGTGTGTGTGGTGAGGACGTGTGTGGTGAGGACGTGTGTGTGTGTGTGTGGTGAGGACGTGTGGTGTGTGTGTGTGTGTGTGGTCAGGACGTGTCACCCCCCTGACCCTCACTTCCTCCCTCATTAACATACAACACCCCCCCCCCCCCTTAAGACCTGCATGTTGCAATGTTGAAAAAATTCCTCGCACGCCACACTGATGACGTCACGAGAGATGTTCCCCCTTCTTCCTTAACATTAGTATAATGTTTATTACACGATATATGTTAAATAATGTCATAAATGTTAAATATTACCATATATAGTGATAACAGGTAAACATTAATAGCAACAGGTAAACAACATTAATAACAACAGCAACAACAGGTAAACAACAGTAACAACAGGTAAACAAAGTGAAACTCATACAGGTAAAGGTGTCTGTGTATTTGTCACAACTTCTCCGTGATCATAACCTCTCATAACAACCTTACAACATGTTATTAATGTGACACGATATAACACATGTGGGTGTGCTAGTTACCTTTGTCTATTAAGTCTACTAGTTGAGAAAATAGTAAACAATAGGATAAAATGGGAATAAAGTGGGAATAAAGTAGGAATAAAATAGGTGCAAAATGGGAATAAAATAGGTATATTAGTATATTAACTATTATCATTCCTGGTAGGATTAGGTTACGTTTGGTTTGGTTAGGTTAGGTTAGGTTAGGTTAGGTTACCTTCCCGGATGTAAAAGAATTTATTGAAGAAGCCGACAGTGCAGTGCGTGTCTCATTACCTGTGGCAGGTGTAGGTCAGGCAAGGCAAGGTAAGGTAAAGGTAAGGTAAAGGTAAGGTAAAGGTAAGGTTAGGTTAGGTTAGCATTAGGGTGGTTAAACTTATAGTGAAATGAACATATACACTTAGATCCTCCTGTAATGCATTTGCATCCTGCCCTGAATTAATCTGCCGCCCCATTTTGGTGTCATCCGCAAACTTGCTTATGTCACTGCTGATCCCAGTATCTAGATCGTTTATGTAGATTATGAACAAGAGTGGGCCTAGTACTGACCCCTGGGGAACCCCACTGGTTACACGGCCCTACTCAGATTTAACATCATCTACGATGACCCTCTGCGTTCTGTCGGTGAGCCATGATTTTATCCAATTTAAAACTTTCCCCTCGATACCATGAGCCTTAATTTTTCTCAGAAGCCTCTGATGCGGTACTCTGTCAAATGCTTTGCTAAAGTCTAAGTAAATAACTTCGACATTTTCGTCATTATCTGCTACCTCGAAGACTTTCCTAAAAAACGCTAGCAGATTTGTTAGACAAGATTTTCCCTTTGTAAACCCTTGTTGAGAGTCGTAGATTAATTGTCTTTTCTCTAAATGCGATCGGATGCTATCTGCTATAATTGATTCAAGAAATTTCCCCACTACTGACGTCAAACTGATCGGCCGGTAATTTGACGCTGATGCTCTGTCTCCCTTTTTGAATATGGGTACTACATTTGCCTGTTTCCACAAGTCTGGCACAACTCCCGTGTCTAATGATTTTGTAAATAAATTTAAGAGGGGTCCGCTAATCTGTTCCCTACACTCTTTCCAGACTCGAGGGAAAATTTCATCAGGCCCTGGGGATTTTGTCTTCTTTAGTTTATTTATCCTCTTAAGAACATCCTCTTTTCTGATAGTGATATTCTTTAATTTCTCATCTTCCATTTTCCTAAATATCAGTTCCACCTCTGGAATTTCCTCGCGAATTTCTTCTGTGAAAACTGATAAGAAGTAGCTGTTCAATGCTTTGCTTATTTCTTCACTGCCATTTATCACTTCCCCCCTCCCTCACTTTAAAGGCCCAACTTTGTCCTTGACCTTTGTCCTATATACCTGGAAAAATCCCTTGGGATTCGCCTTGGATTCTCTTGCTATTTTGATTTCATAGTCTCTCTTTGCTTTCCTTACATTTTTCTTAACATTCCTAGATAGTTCATTATACCTGTTTCTGAGCTGCTCCTCCCCTCCCTTTAATTTCTTATATATTCCTTTCTTTATTCCTATGTCATGTTTAAGTTTTCTGGTCATCCACCTTGGCTCATTCGTATTTGACCTAATTTTTCTGTATGGTATATTTTGTTCCTGTGCTTTATGTAGTATACTAGTGAATATATTATAGTCATGATCAATTGTTGTGTCATCTATGACACAAACCTGAGCACACCTGACTGTTCACCTGTTGTTGTTGTTGTTATTATTATTATTATTATTATTATTACTGTTATTATTATTATTATTATTACTTGTTATTATTATTATTATTATTAGTAGTAGTAGTAGTAGTAGTAGTAGTAGTATTACTTGTTATTATTATTACTTGTTATTATTATTATTATTATTTTTATTATTATTATTATTATTATTATTATTATTATTATTATTACTACTTGTTGTATAATCTTCAGCTCATCCACCAGTGCCATCGGGGTGTCATCTGGTTCCACCTGTCACATAACTCAAGGCTCACCCCCCCCCCCCCCCGCAGGTACAGTACAAGCGATATCAATCACACTGACCCACAATCCTCGACAAGTACATCCCACACCAGCCAACACACCTCACCTCACCTCACCTCACCTAAGATTAAACACCCTAACGCTATCTGAGGGGGTAGGGGAAGGTGTTGAATCACCAGGTAAATAAGTCTATTCTGCATGTGGTTTTTTACTTCTATTTTTGTGTCTTTCTGTGGTTGGTGGAGGAGGAAGCTGGGGGGCGGGGGGTCAGGGGTCAGAGGTGAGTGTGGTCACCTGGGCTGTGACCTCACACACACACTTATGCACGTACAGAAGCACCAATACTCACGCACGCTCATGCACGCACGCAATAACCCGCCCAAGTTGCCTGTGTATATATATATATATATATATATATATATATATATATATATAATATATATATATATATATATATATATATATATTATATATATATATATATATATTAAACAAAACAAAGATAATTAACACATAAATATATAGCTTGACTTCACACAAAACGTAACCTAACCTAACCTTTATTACCGGCCACCATAAATTAATTGTGACTTTTTTTCCTAGCCAAAATTGTGACTTTTTTCAGTGACTTTTTTTCCTGTGACTTTATTACCGGCCACCAAACCATCGTCTCTCTCACCACCACTACCATCACCACTATCCCCACTACCATCAACACCATCACCACTATCCCCACCATCACCACCATCACCACTGTCCCCACCATCACCACCACATTACGCCTCTCCTTCCACTACTTCTCAGTTTATTTTGAACAGTTCAAAACTCTAAACAATTAAGTATCAATCGAATCAGTTTCATAAAGGAAGCTCACTGAAGCAATACTCGAAACACACTTCAGACAAAGCGTGTGTACAACTAAGTGAGTCAGTAAGTCCACGAACACTGATAATATACTGTATACTCGGTAACATTATCGACCACTAAATACCGCACTGAGAGAAGACTGTTTGAGAGCTTCCAATACCGTAAAACACCTATATTCATACTGACTGTGTGTTGGTCATCTGTCGGAGTAATTTCTGAGTCTGGTCTCTTTTGTTATATATATATTTTTGTTACGAG
>CAUDMG010001315.1:637500-645000 GCA_958450375.1 Homarus gammarus
GGCCACATCACAGAGGGCCACACACACACAGAGGGCCACACACAGAGGGCCACACACACACAGAGGGCCACACACACACAGAGGGCCACACACACACAAAGGGCCACACACACACAGAGGGCCACACACAGAGGGCCACACACACACAGAGGGCCACACACACACACAGAGGGCCACACACACAGAGGGCCACACACACACAGAGGGCCACACACACACACACACAGGGCCACACACACACAGGGCCACACACACACACACACAGGGCCACACACACACAGGGCCACACACACACAGAGGGCCACACACAGAGGGCCACACACACACAGAGGGCCACACACACACACAGAGGGCCACACACACAGGGCCACACACACACAGGGCCACACACACACACAGGGCCACACACACACACAGGGCCACACACACACAGGGCCACAGCACCAGACCAAGGTGAGTGCTCCACCTGGCCCCTCACCTCTGCCTGCCTTTGTTCCTCAATACTGGACCAGCTGAACCAACACTGAGGACCATACTGAGAGAGGGACCACTGAGGGACCACTAAAGAACCACTGTACGTGTAGGACCACTAAGGGACCACTGTACCTGTAGCACCACTGAGGGACCACTAATGGACCACTAAGAGACCACTGTACCTGTAGCACCACTGAGGGATCACTAATGGACCACTAAGGGACCACTGTACGTGTAGGACCACTAAGGAACCACTATCTCTAGGACCACTGTATCTGTTGGACCACTAAGGAACCACTATCTCTAGGACCACTAACTCTAGGACCACTATCCCTAGGACCACTGTATCTGTAGGACCACTAAGGGACCACTATCTCTAGGACCACTAACTCTAGGACCACTAAGGGACCACTATCTCTAGGACCACTGTATCTGTAGGACCACTAAGGGACCACTATCTCTAGGACCACTAACTCTAGGACCACTAAGGGACCACTATCTCTAGGACCACTAACTCTAGGACCACTATCTCTAGGACCACTGTATCTGTAGGACCACTAAGGGACCACTATCTCTAGGACCACTAACTCTAGGACCACTAAGGGACCACTATCTCTAGGACCACTGTATCTGTAGGACCACTAAGGGACCACTATCTCTAGGACCACTAACTCTAGGACCACTAAGGGACCACTATCTCTAGGACCACTAAGGGACCACTATCTCTAGGACCACTCTATCTGTAGGACCACTAAGGGACCACTGTATCTGTAGGACCACTAAGGGACCACTACCTCTAGGACCACTAAGGGACCACTATCTCTAGGACCACTAAGGGACCACTATCTCTAGGACCACTATCTCTAGGACCACTAAGGGACCACTATCTCTAGGACCACTAAGGGACCACTATCTCTAGGACCACTAAGGGACCACTATCTCTAGGACCACTAAGGGACCACTATCTCTAGGACCACTAAGGGACCACTATCTCTAGGACCACTGTATCTGTAGGACCACTAAGGGACCACTATCTCTAGGACCACTAAGGGACCACTATCTCTAGGACCACTGTATCTGTAGGACCACTAAGGGACCACTATCTCTAGGACCACTAAGGGACCACTACCTCTAGGACCACTAAGGAACCACTATCTCTAGGACCACTGTATCTGTAGGACCACTAAGGGACCACTATCTCTAGGACCACTGTATCTGTAGGACCACTAAGGGACCACTCTATCTGTAGGACCACTAAGGGACCACTATCTCTAGGACCACTCTATCTGTAGGACCACTAAGGGACCACTAAGGGACCACTATCTCTAGGACCACTCTATCTGTAGGACCACTAAGGGACCACTATCTCTAGGACCACTCTATCTGTAGGACCACTAAGGGACCACTAAGGGACCACTATCTCTAGGACCACTCTATCTGTAGGACCACTAAGGGACCACTAAGGGACCACTATCTCTAGGACCACTCTATCTGTAGGACCACTAAGGGACCACTATCTCTAGGACCACTCTATCTGTAGGACCACTAAGGGACCACTATCTCTAGGACCACTAAGGGACCACTCTATCTGTAGGACCACTAAGGGACCACTAAGGGACCACTATCTCTAGGACCACTGTATCTGTAGGACCACTAAGGGACCACTAAGGGACCACCGTCTATTAATTAAAATACTTTAGATTTACCTAGCCTCAGATGACGTCACGAGAGGAATGGGAGGAAGGAGGGAGAGGGGGGAGAGAGAGGGGGGAGTCTTGGCTTAACGTGCTCTAAATATACAGGTAATAATATGTCATTATTTCTGGCACCAAACATTAAAATATAATTAAAAATAATAATTAGACTCATTTAAATAATAAACAATAGACAAGAGAAATTAGTTTAATATTTTTCATATCTTAGTAGGAGGCTCTCAGCGTGTGTGTATGTATGTATGTATGTATGTATGTATGTATGTATGTATGTATGTTTAAGACTTTGTTGTTGTTTACTCTATCTCAGGGTTTCTCTATTAGGGAGTAACTTGTGGTCGATTTCTTCAGCTTCGGACACCCTGCCAACATTGATTTGCTGCCAACAATCATACTAACACCGAGAGAAAAACACCAGCTGCCAACACTCACACAACACCAGCTCTGCCAACACTCACACAATACCAGCTGCCAACACTCACACAATACCAGCTGCCAACACTCACACAATACCAGCTGCCAACACTCACACAACACCAGCTGCCAACACTCACACAACACCAGCTGCCAACACTCACACAATACCAGCTGCCAACACTCACACAATACCAGCTGCCAACACTCACACAATACCAGCTGCCAACACTCACACAATACCAGCTGCCAACACTCACACAACACCAGCTCTGCCAACACTCACACAACACCAGCTCTGCCAACACTCACACAACACCACCTGCCAACACTCACGCAATACCAGCTGCCAACACTCACACAACACCAGCTGCCAACACTCACACAACACCAGCTCTGCCAACACTCACACAACACCAGCTCTGCCAACACTCACACAACACCAGCTCTGCCAACACTCACACAACACCAGCTCTGCCAACACTCACACAACACCAGCTCTGCCAACACTCACACAACACCAGCTCTGCCAACACTCACACAACACCAGCTCTGCCAACAATCACACAACACCAGCTCTGCCAACACTCACACAACACCAGCTGCCAACACTCACACAACACCAGCTCTGCCAACACTCACACACCACCACCTGCCAACACTCACGCAATACCAGCTGCCAACACTCACACAACACCAGCTCTGCCAACACTCACACAACACCAGCTCTGCCAACACTCACACAACACCAGCTCTGCCAACACTCACACAACACCAGCTCTGCCAACACTCACACAACACCAGCTCTCCCAACACTCACACAACACCACCTGCCAACACTCACACAACACCACCTGCCAACACTCACACAACACCAGCTCTGCCAACACTCACACAACACCAGCTCTGCCAACACTCACACAACACCACCTGCCAACACTCACACAACACCAGCTGCCAACACTCACACAACACCACCTGCCAACACTCACACAACACCAGCTCTGCCAACACTCACACAACACCACCTGCCAACACTCACACAACACCAGCTGCCAACACTCACACAACACCACCTGCCAACACTCATATTAGCCAATGTTGGAAAAGTGGTACAGAGAATTAAGTCAGATTCGTTTTTATTTTTTATTATGTTTAAATGGAACAAGACGAGAACTGCAAGAGGTCACTGAAGAACACTAGCCAATGAGAGCTATTAACCCAGGTCAGGTCAGGTTGGGTCAGGCTAATATTGGGTTAGGTCACATTAGGTAAGGTCATGTTAGGTCAGATTGGGTCAGGTCAAGTTGGAATGGGTCAGTTCTGGTCAGGTTAGGTCAGAATGGGGCAGGTCAAGTTGGATTGGGTAAGGTCAGGTCAAGTTGGACTGGGTCAGTTCTGGTCAGGTTAGGTCAGATTGGGGCAGGTCAAGTTGGATTGGGTAAGCTCAGCTCAGGTTAGGTCAGGCCATATTGTGTCAGGTCAAGTAAAAAGTAATTCAGGCCAGGTCAGATTGGGTCAGGTCAGGTCATGTTGAGAAAGATCTTGCCAGTTTGGATAAGATATATTTTAACAGTATAGTCAGATAGCCCCATGTAGCTCGTTGTCAGGTTGGGTCAGGTATGGTCAGGTTGTGTCAGGTATGGTCAGGTTGGGTCAGGTATGGTCAGGTTGTGTCAGGTATGGTCAGGTTGGGTCAGGTATGGTCAGGTTGGGTCAGGTATGGTCAGGTTGTGTCAAGTATGGTTAGGTTAGGTCAGGTATGGTGAAATTAGGTTAGGTATGGTCAGATTAGGTTAGTATGGTCCATTTGGGTTAGTATGATCAGATTTGGTTAGGTGTGGTTAACTTAGAGAGAGAGAGAGAGAGAGAGAGAGAGAGAGAGAGAGAGAGAGAGAGAGAGAGAGAGGAGAAGAAAGAGATAGAGAAATTGAAAGAAATAGAGCGAGACGGAAGTAAACAAAGAGACAGACAGACAGGAACCTAATATGGGAAAACAAAGAAAAGAACTGAGATGATGATACAACCATTAGGACGGCGACACGAGAGAGTGAGAGAGAGTGAGAGAGAGAGAGAGAGAGAGAGAGAGGTGAGATAAGAGAGACAACAGGTGCCTTACACTATCACCCCCCCCCCCCACACACAAGGTAAGCCACCCCACCCCACCCCACCCCCCACCCTCCCTCTCTCCCGCTGTAAAAACCAGGTCAGTTAGTGTTGGCGCCGCTGGCCTGAAGATGACCGGCACCCCAGCCCACTAGTTTTTGTGATGGTGGTCCGGGGACGACTGCCGCCTCCGCTTGACACACACCGGGTTTTTATACGTGTGTGTGTGTGAGGAGATGCGCGCGCAGACCAACCTACCGTCACCCAACACAAGGAATGTAAATAAACACAAGGACAGATGAACAAAGCACTGAGGAAGAGGAGGAGGAGGAGGAGAAGACAAGAGGAAAAATAAAGAAGATATGAAGAGGAACGGGCAGGTGAGTGGTGGAAAGTGGTACCTAATTAGCCACACAACAGGTGAGGGAAATAACAGATAACTAGCAGTAAATGAGAGAGAGAGAGAGAGAGAGAGAGAGAGGTGGAACACAGAAAGGAATACAAAGAAACAAAGAGATGGAGTCATAAGAGGAAGAAACAAAGGGAAAGGGAGAGAGGGAATAAAGATGAAACAGAGAAGGGAAAGAAGGTAAGAGGAACGGTGGAAGGTGCAGACAGGAACAATGGAGTAGAGAGGAGAGAAGAGGAGACAGGAACACAGAGGAGACAAGATAAATGAGAGATAAGAGAGAAAGTGAAGAAGGTCAGATAAGATGAAATAGTAAGGAGGAAAGAAGAGGAGGAGGAAGAGGAGGAGGAGGAAGAAGACGAGGAGGAGGAGGAAGAGGAGGAAGAAGACGAGGAGGAGGAGGAGGAGGAGGAGGAAGAAGACGAGGAGGAGGATGAGGAGGAGGAGGAGGAGGAGGAGGAAGAAGACGAGGAGGAGGAGGAAGAGGAGGAAGAAGACGAGGAGGAGGAGGAAGAAGACGAGGAGGAGGAAGAAGACAAGGAGGAGGAGGTGAAGGTAAAACTGCCTAGTCATCGCAACTCGACTCGGGAGACATGAAGATAATATGATAAACAGAGAAGCAAAATAATAAAGAAAGAAAGAGAGAGAATTATACAGACGAAGAAGAAGAAAACAAACAAACACATACAAGTAAACAACAAACACAAACAAACAAACAGCAAACACAGAGGTAAACAAAGAGAAAATAAGATAAATAAAAAAATATAAATGTAGAATTAAAAACCACCTGAAGATTAGGTTAGGTTAGGTTAGGTTATCATTAGGTTAGGTTAGGTTAAGTTATCATTAGGTTAGGTTAGGTTATCATTAGCTTAGGTTAGGTTATCATTAGCTTAGGTTAGCTTACCATTAGGTTAGGTTAGGTCAGTACACCATGGACCACGTGAGGCAGCGATAACTTAACCCATCAATAAGCAACAGGTGAGGCAGGTGTTCCCGGGCCCGCCAGGTAAACACATCACCGATAACGAGTAATGACCCACCGTCTACGCCTCCTCCAGGAAGAGTCGCTCCTGCTGGTGGGGGTGACGGGACGAACAGGATATAGACAGAGATCACGTGAAGATTATCCCTCAGTGTGTCTCACCTTGACATTATCCAACCTAGCGTTTACCTTACTTATCCTGACCTAACCTGACCTGACCTAACCTAACCTAGCGTTTACCTTACTTATCCTAACCTAACCTGACCTAACCTAACCTAACCTAGCGTTTACCTTACTTATCCTAACCTGACTTGACCTAACCTGACCAGACCTGACCTAACCTAACCTAACCTGACCTGACCAGACCTGACCTAACCTAACCTAACCTGACCTGACCAGACCTGACCTAACCTAACCTAACCTGACCTGACCAGACCTGACCTAACCTAGCGTTTACCTTACTTATCCTGACCTAACCTAACCTAACCTAGCGTTTACCTTACTTATCCTAACCTGACTTGACCTAACCTGACCAGACCTGACCTAACCTAACCTAACCTAACCTGACCTGACCAGACCTGACCTAACCTAACCTAACCTGACCTGACCAGACCTGACCTAACTTGACCTAACCTGACCTGACCAGACCTGACCTAACCTAACCTGACCTGACCTAACCTAACCTCACCTAACTCATGACGAGGTTAGGGAAAGGGAGGGAGGAGGGTGAGAAGAGGAAGGGGGAAGAAGAGGAAGGGGGGAGAATAAAGGATGGGTAATACAGGAGTGAGAAAGAGGAAAGGAGGAGAAGTAAGGAACTGAAGTAAAGGGAAGGGAATGGAGGAGGAGGAGAGAGCACAACGAAGAGAACTAGGAAGAGAAGAGAAGAAGAGGTCGAGGAGGAGGAGGAGGAGGAGGACAAGAACGAGAAAGAGGAGGACAGCGACGAGAACTAAGATGAACAAGACCAAGAAGAACAAGATGAACAAGATGAAGAACAACAAGAACAAGAAGAACAAGATGACGAACAACAAGAACAAGAAGAACAAGATAAAGAACAACAAGAACAAGATGAACAAGATGAAGAACAACAAGACCAAGAAGAACAAGATGAAGAACAACAAGAACAAGAAGAACAAGATTAAGAACAACAAGAACAAGAAGAACAAGATAAAGAACAACAAGAACAAGAAGAACAAGATGAAGAACAACAAGAACAAGAAGAACAAGATAAAGAACAAAAAGAACAAGATGAAGAACAACAAGAACAAGAAGAACAAGATGAAGAACAACAAGAGCAAGAAGAACAAGATGAAGAACAACAAGAACAAGAAGAACAAGATGAAGAACAACAAGAACAAGAAGAACAAGATGAAGAACAACAAGAACAAGAAGAACAA
>CAUDMG010001315.1:650000-687500 GCA_958450375.1 Homarus gammarus
CGTTTTGGGGCGACGTTAAGTGAGAGCTTGGTCCTGACGAGCCGATGATCAGTGTCACAGTGGTCTGAGCCACGCATGGCACGGGTGATGAGGCAACCTCGGCGATCTCTTTCTCTGGCAATGATGTAGTCAATGAGATGCCACTGTTTGGATCGTGGGTGTTGCCACGAGCCCTTGAACATGTCGGCCTGCCTAAACAAGGTATTGGTGATAGTGAGGTTGTGAGCAGCACACTTGCTGTGGATGAGTAGGCCTTTGGAATTACACTTGCCTTGTCCATTTCTCCCTATGATTCCCTGCCAAATGTCAGCATCTCTGTCAACTCTGGCATTAAAGTCACCAAGGGGCACAACCTTGTCTTCTCTGGGAATAGAGGTTAGCACTATGTCAAGGTCGGCATAAAAGAACTCCTTAATGTCATCCTTCGCATCCATTGTTGGGGCGTATGCACTGATGAAGAAGGCATGACGTGAGTGATTCATTGGGACTCGAAGTGTTATGAGCTGCTCGTTGATCCCAACAGGCATTTCAGTTAGCCTGTGTAGGATGCGTTTGCGGATGGCAAAACCAACTCCATAAATGCAGTTTCTCTCCACAGCAGGCTTACCCTTCCAGAGGAAGGTGTAGCCAGACCCTCGTTCTGTGAGTCGACCCCCATCTGGGAGCAGTGACTCACTAATGACTGCTATGTCGATGTTATTCCTCGCCAGCTCTTTTGCCACAAGGGCGGGTCTTTTTTCAGGACGCTCATTTGTGCCAGTATCCAGAAGGGTCCTGACATTCCATGCAGCGACCACAAGAGGTTGTATGGTTTGTTTTTGTTTGGATCTGTGATTTTGGTTGTGTTTTCGACTGCATAAGGATGACCTTACTGGGTGCGGTTGTCCAGTCAGGATGGTTCTTTAGGCAGGCTATTATTTAGGGCACCTTTTCTAGCCCCACTCCCCATGTGGGGTGAGCAGAGTGGCTCCTCGGAAGGGCTGATCAGTCTCACAGACAGGACCGGATTGCACTGCTGCCTAGATCCCAGTACATAAATGACCATCTTATCTGTGCCGCCCATGTACAGAGTTGTGACTAGAGACTCCTGGCAGTCATCTCTGCCTGTCCCCATCGCCACTCGTCCGTCGCCATAGGACTTTTGGGGGTATAGGGGTTTTGATGATGATGAGAGTTATGATGAGCTGAGTGATGGCTGCACGTGAGTTGATTTATGTGGTGAAGCAGGAGCGCAGGTTGCAGCCACACATCTTGGCTCTCCCCTTTTCCTGATCCAGTGGTGGAAGTGTTGCAACGACTAGGGAGAGGAAGAGTTACAGTGGACTACCGATAGCCCAGTTTGTTGGGTTTCGCCTCAGTAGCCTGTCCGTCAGGCTTTGCCGTCGTCCGCCGGTGTAGTCGTTGATTACCTCTTCCGCCTATACCGCCGCTGAGGTCTTGTTGGAGCTCTGTAAGCATGTCTGCCTGATGCGGGGCTCCAACACAGATTTTTCAATTGGGTTTTACTCCCGTAGCCTTACACCTACCGAGGCTATCCGCAGGGCAGATACACACACACACACACACACACACACACACCACCACCCTAGCTCACACACACACCACCACCCTACCTCACACACACACACACACACACACACACACACACACACAGTGGGCACTTTATCGGTCACCTTTAAAGTGCCAGTGACAAGGACCACCGCGGTGTTTACATATATCGTGAAAACTGTGTCGGCGACCCCAAGCACCAGGGACAAAGACCACGGTCTTTACGACTGACAAATATTAACAGATGTCTACCAGTGTCAGTGTCCCTCAAAGTGCCGCCAGTGACAAACACTTCCGTCCGCCCACAACAGATTTCAACAGATGGCCACCAATCACTTACTCCCGACGCACTCTGTACCATCTAAAGCGTGGGAACGGTTATCCTGATGGCAGTGTTATCGCGCTACTCAAGTCACTAAACCTATTCCACGCGCGGAGCCGTAGACAAGGCCGTCATGCACATAAGCCCATTAGAACCGTAACCTCCACTAGGAAACCGGAGAAACCCACCCCTGACAGACCATACCACCACACTGAAGTTCCACGGATATGGTATGATCTCCCGTCTTTACTGCTATCCAACGTCACTTCCCTAGCTAACAAGTTCGACGAGCTGGCAACTACAGTCAGGTCAACCGCCGCGAGCGTCGTTGCCATATGTGAGGCCTGGCAAATTGTGCCTGAAACGTGTCATATTGAGGGATATCAACTCTTTCATCACCTTCGTTCACAAAGACGCGGAGGGGGCGTTGCCCTCTTCTGTCAAGATGACCTACGCCCGTCACGCCTGGATGTTCAAGTCCCAGCAGATGTGGAAGCATTATGGGTACGTGTCGTGCTAAGAGCCCACCCACGCAACACTGCTTCCATTATAATCTGTGTGGCATACCATCCGCCTCGATCACCCACCAGAGACACTCTTATCAATCATCTCATCACCACCTCAGACCACCTCAGAGTTAGGTACCCATGTGCCAAGTTAATATTATGTGGGGATTTAAATGAAATTGACACCACTGATATCCAGGACCAGCTATCACTATCACAAGTTGTGACCTTCCCCACACACGGTCAGAATACCCTGGACCTTATCTTAACTGACTTAGCGGACCAGTACCAACCACCTCAACCAATGCCTCCTATCGGGTGTAGCACACACTTATCAGTGCTCTGGTCCCCAGCTGCCACTCCCACTCAAGTACAGAGACCCTACATCAAGACCTACAGGCCGATTACTGACTCTGCAGTGCGCCTCTTCGGGCAGTGGATAGTTCACCATCCCTGGACTGAAGTACTTAGCGTGGATGACGTGGAAACCAAATGGATAAATTATACCAACACCACCACGCAAGCTCACCACCACTTCTTCCCCGAGAAGTCCGTCAGATCTCACCCAGCTGATTTGCCCTGGATCACACCTCGGATCAAAAGACTTATGCAACAGAGAGACAGAGCCTTTCATCTCAATGACCACATCCGCTACAGGTCCCTTCGCAACCGAGTCATCCGCGAAATACGCACTGCAAAGAAGTCCCACTACCCAACCAAATTACAACACCTGAAACAGACCAACATCAGTCAATGGTATGGTAAGCTTAAAGAACTCTGTGGACTAAACAATAAGACACACCCCCTCCCCTTCCTTAGCCATCTCACTAGTGTTGACGCAGCTGAGCAAACAAATAACCATTTCGCTACTATATGCCAGACGCTCCCACGGCTTGACACAACCACTCTCCCTGCTTACCTACCAGCCCCCCTTCCCACTGACTTAGTAGAAGAATTTGACGTAGCAAAACGCCTGGACAAACTAAAATTAAAACGCTCTACCACCCCCATTGACTTACCAATGAAACTCTTCAAGGAGTTCTCCCCGGAGCTTGCTAAACCCCTCTGCTCCATCATCAATGCTTCTCTCAGTCAAGCCAGATGCCCAGCTGACTGGAAGACCTCTTATGTATCACCAGTGCCCAAGTCAACCAGCCCACAATCCTTAAATCAGCTACGACCTATTGCAATCACCCCAATACCCAGCCTAATCTGTGAAAGTTTTGTGTTCGACTGGGCTTATGCTGATATTGCAGGAGTCGTAGACCCTCAGCAATTTGGCAACATGAAAACTTCCTCCACCACTCACTGTCTTGTCAGCTTTCTCGATTACATATACCGCCATCTCGAGAAACGAAAAACGTCTGTAGCTGTCGCCTTCATTGATTTCACTAAAGCGTTCGACCTAGTCGACCACAATATAATCATCAACAAAGCTATTGACCTCGGGCTTCGAAGAAGCCTCATACCATGGCTTACAGACTTCCTCAGTGACCGACGCCAAGCTGTACGCTTCCGAGGGGCTGTCTCCACCTTTCAGTCACTCACCTGTGGCGTCCCCCAAGGCACCAAGATGGGACCACTCTGCTTCCTTATGCTCATCAATGATGCCCTAAGAGAAACCCCTGCTCGCTGGAAATATGTCGACGACTCCACCATTGGGATCAGCGTCAACAATTCTGCTCCCAACTATACCGCCCTTCAGGATTTATTGAACAGTCTCCAAAACTGGGCTACCAACAACCATGTCACCATCAACCATACCAAGACCATGGTTATGCACATCAACCTCTCCTCCGACATTGTCCCACCTCCTTCCATTACTCTAGGTCCGAACACACTCCAGGTCGTAGATTCCACGAAGCTCCTCGGCGTCACCATAGACAACAAACTAAATTGGAAACCACACGTCAATGAAGTTGTCAAATCCTCCAGTTTCCGTCTCCACCTCCTCCGCCGACTCAAGTCCCTCGGAGTTCCTGCACACGAGCTCCTCAGTGTTTACACAACATTCATACTTCCCAAGCTCACCTATGCCTCCCCCACCTGGTCTTCCTCCCTAAATGCCACACAACGTAAACACCTAGAAAAAGTGCAAAAGAGGGCATGCAAGATTATTCTCTCCTCCTCCTACTCCACATATCAAGAAGCGCTCAACACACTGACCCTTTCGACTCTCACTGACCATCACCACGACCTCATCTGCAAATTTGGTAAGAAGCTTCTACACCATCCCCGACACCGGCTCCTACTACCACCCGAGGTCCCTTGTCCGAGAATTGCTGTTCGACACCACAACCGCATCCAGCCCATACGTGCACGAACTGATCGCTATAAGAACAGCCCAGTCCCAACCATTGTAAAAATTATCAATAACTTGTAATACTGTAACACTGTCACTACGTTGAATTGAACTGTAGTTTGAGCTTTTCCCCATCTAAGTTATTATATGTCTTATTTGTGTCACTTATGTTACTTGTATATTATTTGTAATTCGTAACCCATTCCCCAAATATGTAACTGTATATTTTCAGCCTTCTGGCTGCCAAGCTCTTTCAATAAACCGTTAATTATTATTATTATTATTATTACACACACACACACCACCACCACCCTACCTCACACACCACCACCCTACCTCACACACCACCACCCTACCTCACACACACACACACACACACACACACACCACCACCACCCTACCTCACACACACACACACACACACACACACCACCACCACCCTAGCTCACACACACACCACCACCCTACCTCACACACCACCACCCTACCTCACACACACACACACACACACACACACCACCACCACCCTAGCTCACACACACACCACCACCCTACCACACACACCACCACCCTACCACACACACCACCACCCTACCACACACACCACCACCCTACCACACACACCACCACCCTACCACACACCCCACCACCCTACCACACACACCACCACCCTACCTCACACACCACCACCCTACCACACACACCACCACCCTACCTCACACACCACCACCGTACCACGCACACCACCACCCTACCACACACACCACCACCCTACCACACACACCACCACCATACCACACACACCACCACCCTACCACACACACCACCACCACCCTACCACACACACCACCACCCTACCTCACACACCACCACCCTACCTCACACACCACCACCCTACCACACACACCACCACCCTACCACACACACCACCACCCTACCACACACACCACCACCACCCTACCACACACACCACCACCCTACCTCACACACACCACCACCCTACCACACACACCACCACCCTACCACACACACCACCACCCGACCTCACACACCACCACCACCCTACCACACACACCACCACCCTACCTCACACACCACCACCCTACCACACACACACCACCACCCTACCACACACACCACCACCCTACCACACACACCACCACCCTACCACACACACCACCACCCTACCACACACACCACCACCCTACCTCACACACACCACCACCCTACCACACACATCACCACCCTACCACACACATCACCACCCTACCACACACACCACCACCACCCTACCACACACACCACCACCACCCTACTTCACACACCACCACCCTACCTCACACACCACCACCACCCTACCACACACACCACCACCCTACCACACACACACCACCACCACCCTACCACACACACCACCACCACCCTACCACACACACCACCACCCTACCTCACACACCACCAATCTACCACACACACCACCACCCTACCTCACACACCACCACCCTACCACACACACCACCACCCTACCTCACACACCACCACCCTACCACGCACACCACCACCCTACCACACACACCACCACCCTACCACACACACCACCACCATACCACACACACCACCACCCTACCACACACACCACCACCCGACCTCACACACACCACCACCCTACCACACACACCACCACCCTACCACACACACCACCACCCTACCTCACACACCACCACCACCCTACCACACACACCACCACCCTACCACACACACCACCACCCTACCACACACACACCACCACCCTACCACACACACCATGACCCTACCTCACACACACCACCACCCTACCTCACACACACCACCACCCTACCACACACACCACCACCCTACCACACACACCACCACCCTACCACACACACCACCACCCTACCACACACACCACCACCACCCTACCACACACACCACCACCACCCTACCTCACACACCACCACCCTACCTCACACACACACACAACACCACCACCCTACCACACACACCACCACCCTACCTCACACACCACCACCCTACCACACACACCACCAACCTACCACACACACACCACCACCCTGCCACACACACACCACCACCCTACCACACACACCATCACCCTACCTCACACACACCACCACCCTACCTCACACACACCACCACCCTACCACACACACCACCACCCTACCACACACACCACCACCCTACCACACACCACCACCACCCTACCACACACACCACCACCACCCTACCTCACACACACCACCACCCTACCACACACACCACCACCCTACCACACACACCACCACCACCCTACCACACACACCACCACCACCCTACCTCACACACCACCACCCTACCTCACACACCACCACCCTACCACACACACCACCACCCTACCACACACACCACCACCCTACCACCACCACCCAACCACACACACCACCACCCAACCACACACCACCACCACCCTACCACACACACCACCACCCTACCACACACACCACCACCCTACCACACACACCACCACCCTACCACACACACCACCACCCTACCTCACACACCACCACCCTACCACACACACACCACCACCCTACCACACACACCACCACCACCCTACCTCACACACCACCACCCTACCACACACACCACCACCACCCTACCACACACCCCACCACCACCCTACCACACACACCACCACCCTACCTCACACACCACCAATCTACCACACACACCACCACCCTACCTCACACACCACCACCCTACCACACACACCACCACCCTACCTCACACACCACCACCCTACCACGCACCCAACCACCCTACCACACACACCACCACCCTACCACACACACCACCACCATACCACACACACCACCACCCTACTACACACACCACCACCCTACCACACACACCACCACCCGACCTCACACACACCACCACCCTACCACACACACCACCACCCTACCACACACACCACCACCCTACCTCACACACCACCACCACCCTACCACACACACCACCACCCTACCACACACACCACCACCCTACCACACACACACCACCACCCTACCACACACACACCACCACCCTACCACACACACCACCACCCTACCTCACACACACCACCACCCTACCACACACACACCACCACCCTACCACACACACCACCACCCTACCACACACACCACCACCCTACCACACACACCACCACCACCCTACCTCACACACACCACCACCCTACCTCACACACCACCACCCTACCACACACACCACCACCCTACCACACACACCACCACCCTACCACCCTACCACCACCACCCAACCACACACACCACCACCCTACCACAAACACACCACCACCACCCTACCACACACACCACCACCCTACCACACACACCACCACCCTACCACACACACCACCACCCTACCACACACACCACCACCCTACCTCACACACCACCACCCTACCACACACACACCACCACCCTACCTCACACACCACCACCCTACCACACACACACCACCACCCTACCACACACACCACCACCACCCTACCTCACACACCACCACCCTACCTCACACACCACCACCCTACCTCACACACCACCACCCTACCACACACACCACCACCCTACCACACACACCACCACCCTACCACACACAAAGGCCATCCAAAACGTCACCTTTCACACACTTTCTTAATCTTGTGTTTCATAAGTGAGGGTGATTAAGGCAATATTGAAACACCTTGTTGGATAAAGGTTTCGTAAAAGTTAGGTTAGGTTAGGTTAGGTTTGGTTAGGTTAGATTTAGGTTAGGTTAGGTAAGGTTAGATTTAGGTTAGGTTAGGTTAGGTTAGGTTAGGTAAGGTTAAGTTAGATTAGGTTAGGTTAGGTAAGGTTAGGTTAGGTTAGATTAGATTAGGTTAGGTTGCTTCAGTGTTTGTGGATATATATATTGTGGTTGTTTGTAGTTCAGTTTAATTATGGTTGTTGAGGTTGTTTGGCATTTCAATAATTAGATCACCTGTGTGGTATAGTAATCTCTCTCTCTCTCTCTCTCTCTCTCTCTCTCTCTCTCTCTCTCTCTCTCTCTCTCTCTCTCTCCATCACTAACATAACAAAGCCTAATTATAAACCTGAGCCATATTTAAAGATGAGCTGAACTAGACTGGGTGATGGGGCAATATCACACACACACACACACACACACACACTGAAGAAGAGCAGGTCATTGTCTACACTGTCTACCTGGAGGGTGGGACTAACAGAGGGCACAGAACCGCCCACCTTCACTCTCAGCCAATCAAAGCGCAAGGATGAGTACCAGCCAACCAATGGGACCTCTCAAGAAGGATACCCAGGGCGGGGCTAAGGCACTTGAGGGAACAAATGTGAGGAAAGCATCAGTAGTGCATGAGCTGGTGCGGAGTGTAGACCCCCACCGTCCCTCCTGTTATAAGTGTATCACTCCGGGACACTCAACGTTCTACCGCCACCCCCGCCTTTTTTTAAACCCAATGGAATAGATCTGAGAGGCCCCACGCCCACCCTGGACCCACGCCCCCACGCCCACAGACACCCTGGACCCGCGCCCCCTCACCCACGCCTGTCTAGGGAGCCCGTACACGACCAGTCAGATGCAGGAAATTATACAAATGTGCAGGTAAGTCATGATGTCGACTACAGTACCCCAGGTGTCGACTATAGTACCCCCAGGTGTTGACTATAGTACCCCAGGTGTCGACTATAGTACCCCAGGTGTCGACTACAGTACCCCAGGTGTCGACTATAGTGCCCCAGGTGTCGACTATAGTGCCCCAGGTGTCGACTATAGTGCCCCAGGTGTCGACTATAGTACCCCAGGTGTCGACTATAGTACCCCAGGTGTCGACTCCTAACCTAACCTAACCCAAAAAATCGTAACTAGATTTCTTTACCGCGAGAAAAACAGTAACATCAACCTCCTATCATTCATACACGTAAACAACAACAAACACAACAACAACAACAACAACTACTCAGACTAACACACACACACCTCAGGCTTGTTGAACACTTGAGTAAAAAGAAAAGAACGAATATTGAGCCAAAATTCTACAGATGAGGAATTGTTTGGTGTTTTGTTTACTAAGAGAAGGGGGCTGAGGGAGAGAGGGGGGCTGAGGGAGAGAGGGGGGCTGAGTGAGAGAAGGGGGCTGAGTGAGAGAAGGGGGCTGAGGGAGAGAGGTGGCTGAGTGAGAGAAGGGGGCTGAGGGAGAGAGGGGGCTGAGTGAGAGAAGGGGGCTGAGGGAGAGAGGGGGCTGAGAGAAAGAAGGGGGCTGAGGGAGAGAAGGGGGTGAGGGAGAGAAGGGAGTGAGGGAGAGAGGGGGGTGAGGGAGAGAGGGGGCTAAGGGAGAGAGGGGGCTAAGGGAGAGAGGGGGGGAGGGAGAGATGGGGGCTAAGGGAAAGAGGGGGGTGAGGGAGAGAGAGGGGGGCTGAGGGAGAGAGAGGGGGTGAGGGAGAGAGGGGGCTGAGGGAGAGAGGGGGCTGAGGGAGAGAAGGGGGTGAGGGAGAGAAGGGGGGTGAGGGAGAGAAGGGGCTGAGGGAGAGAAGGGGGTGAGGGAGAGAGGGGGGCTGGGAGAGAGGGGGGCTGAGTGAGAGAGGGGGCTGAGTGAGAGAAGGGGGTGAGGGAGAGAGAGGGCTGGGAGAGAGGGGGGTGAGGGAGAGAGAGGGGGCTGGGAGAGAGGGGGGCTGGGAGAGAGAGGGGGGATGGGAGAGAGAAGGGGGCTGAGGGAGAGAAGGGGGTGAGGGAGAGAAGGGGGTGAGGGAGAGAAGGGGGCTGAGGGAGAGAAGGGGGTGAGGGAGAGAAGGGGGCTGAGGGAGAGAAGGGGGTGAGGGAGAGAAGGGGGTGAGGGAGAGAAGGGGGTGAGGGAGAGAAGGGGGCTGGGAGAGAGAAAGGGGGTGAGGGAGAGAAGGGGGCTGGGAGAGAGAAGGGGGCTGAGGGAGAGGGGGGTGAGGGAGAGAAGGGGGCTGGGAGAGAGGGGGCTAAGAGAGAGAGAGAGAGAGACGATGTAGTGATGATAAGCTGATGATGATGATGACACTGAGGTGATGGTGAATGAGTGACTTCAACTCCTCGTGAATAGTGAGCCGCTGCCACACACCAGGTCAGTCTCCCAGGTCCCAGGTCCCCAACAGGTCCCAGTCCCAGGTCCCCAACAGGTCCCAGTCCCAGGTCCCCAACAGGTCCCAGTCCCAGGTCCCCAACAGGTCCCAGTCCCAGGTCCCCAACAGGTCCCAGTCCCAGGTCCCCAACAGGTCCCAGTCCCAGGTCCCCAACAGGTCCCAGTCCCAGGTCCCCAACAGGTCCCAGGTCCCAGTCCCAGGTCCCCAACAGGTCCCAGGTCCCACTCCCAGGTCCATCTCTCCACCCGGGGTCTGGCCACAGGGTTAATATAACAGGTTCCTCCTCAACTCAAGCTTGGGACGGCCTGAAAATTAGCCCCCCACCACCACCCACCCCAAGCTTATTTCACCTGATGATTAAGCTCCCCCACCCCCTCCCCCCCCCCACCACCACCCACCCCAAGCTTATTTCACCTAATGATTGAAAACATTAGCGTTATCTGGGAGCTTAGATTAGATTAGGTTAGATTAGGTTAGGCTAGATTAGGTTAGGTTAGGTTAGGTTTAGGTTAGGTTAGGTTTAGGTTAGGTTAGGTTAGGTTTAGGTTAGGTTAGATTAGGTTAGGTTAGATTAGTTTAGGTTAGGTTAGTTTAGATTAGGTTAGGTTTACGTTAGGTTAGGTTAGGTTTACGTTAGGTTACGTTAGGTTTACGTTAGGTTACGTTAGAGTATTTAACCACCAGATGACCTAAACAGCGGTGACTAATCCACAAACTATCCCAAGCTGTTGTTGTTTTTTTTCCACCATTAAGCTGAGGGAGAGACAAAGAGCGTCCCCTCAACTCTGGTATTTAAATGTTCAGTAGAGTGACTAAGGCAGGTAAATGGTCAAGGCCGAACACAGGAAAGACGCTAATGTTTGGAGAAATGTTCAATGTTTTTCACCGGTACTGAAGGTGTGTGTGTGTGTGTGTGTGTGTGTGTGTGTGTGTGTGTGTGTGTCAGTCTAGTTAGTGTTCAGGTGGATGAGTGACTGTGAGTGTCTTACGTGTGAGTGACCGTCATATAACAATCTCTCTCTCTCTCTCTCTCTCTCTCTCTCTCTCTCTCTATCCGTTACTTATTACATTATTATTATTATTATTATTACTGTTATTACTATTATTATTATTATTATTATTATTATTATTATTATCTACACACACAAATGTACACAGCGCTATAAAAGAAAATTGATATAAATAAAACCAAAACAAAATAATAACACAGACGAGTTAACTATCATAAGCTGTCTCACTTCTGTAGTAAATATTCCTACCTCCTGTATTCCTACCTCCTGTATTCCTACCCTCCTGTATTCCTACCTCCTGTATTCCTACCTCCTGTATTCCTACCTCCTGTATTCCTCTCTACATAAACCAAAACCTTATTACCGACAAAAATATCTAAGAATTTAACTAAAAATAATTTCAGTCTTAAAACATAAACTTAATACCTAAAAAAAACCTAAAACTTTAATTAAAACATAAAACAAACAATAAAACACCCAAAGTAAACATTAATCTTACCTAAAACACTTTAAAAAAAACACGCCTAAAACATTAATTAAAACAATCCCTTAAACCAGGTAGACAACACCTTAATGGTAGGTTTAATTACACCAATACTTAACGAGCCAACCAGAATTATATAGTAATTTAGTTAATGGCCTTGTGTGTGTGTGTGTGTGTGTGTGGGGTGGTTACTCTTAGCCGCTGCCATTATCACCCAATCAAACATAACAACACGTGTCTCTCTCTCTCTGGACACACACACACACAGAGACACACACACACACACACACACTTGGGACTATCACATAACATTAGTGCTACTTACAATAAAAAAAATATTATTATTATCATTATTATCATCATCATCTTGTATATAAAACGAGAAATTAAACTTTTTTTTTTTTGGTCAGAAGTAAATATAATTAATGGGCGGTGGTGGAGTGTTTACAATACTGCAATGGTAGACTAAGAGTTCCCTGGTTCGATCCCACGTACAGGGGATGAAAGGCGGCACAGGTCTTATAAAAATCTATCTATATATCAGGGTTGTCTAGAGATAAAGAAGTGAGTGTGTGGGTGTTCCGGGTAGCAGGGGGGTGAGGGGGAAGGAAGGGGGAAGGGGGAAGGAGGGGGGGAAGGGGGAAGAGGAGGGGGAAGGAGGGGGGGAAGGGGGAGATACCGGGAGAGTCTGGAAATATGAGTAAAAAATGACCTTAGTGGAACGGTGAGCCATCGTCACACATCTGGCACCCTAGCCTGATGTCATCGTGTATCCGGCACCTAAATCGTTATATATCCGGCATCACCAGTCTTCTACGTCATACATCCGGCACCAAACGTCTAAGTCGCTATACATCCGGCACCAAACGTCTAAGTCGCTATACATCCGGCACCCATGTCTGATATCGTCGTACATCCGGCACCAAACGTCTAAGTCGCTATACATCCGGCATCCAAGTCTTAAGTCGTCGTACATCCGGCATCCCTCAGAGAGAGAGAGAGAGAGAGAGAGAGAGAGAGAGAGAGAGAGAGAGAGAGAGAGGGGGAACAAAATGGGGAAGAGAAAGGGTAAGGGAAGCGAGTGGAGAAGGAAGAAGGAAGGAGGAGAGAAGGAAGGAGGAAGGAGGGAGAGGCAGAGAGAAACAGTAGGTAGAGGAGGTACAGTACAGGGCGTCCTTGGCTGCTCACATCACTCTGGGAATGTTGTGAGGTCGTGGAGCTGCGTATGTGAGGCTGTTGGTAACCACGGCCCTGTACTGACCTAACCACGGCCCTGTACTGACCTAACCACGGCCCTGTAGTACTGACCTAACCACGGCCCTGTAGTAGTGACCTAACCACGGCCCTGTAGTACTGACCTAACCACGGCCCTGTAGTACTGACCTAACCACGGCCCTGTAGTACTGACCTAACCACGGCCCTGTAGTATTGACCTAACCACGGCCCTGTAGTATTGACCTAACCACGGCCCTGTAGTATTGACCTAACCACGGCCCTGTAGTATTGACCTAACCACGGCCCTGTAGTACTGACCTAACCACGGCCCTGTAGTACTGACCTAACCACGGCCCTGTAGTACTGACCTAACCATGGCCCTGTAGTATTGACCTAACCACGGCCCTGTAGTACTGACCTAACCACGGCCCTGTATTGACCTAACCACGGCCCTGTACTGACCTAACCACGACCCTATTCTATAGTACATTAATAGCTGGTGTATCGTCCCCACTACTGAAGTAACCAAACCAAACCCAACCAAACCCAACCAAACCAAACCCAACCAAACCCAACCAAACCAAACCAAACCAAACCAAACCCAACCAAACCCAACCAAACCAAACCCAACCAAACCAAACCAAACCTAACCCAACCCAACCCAACCAAACCAAACCCAACCAAACCCAACCCAACCCAACCCAACCAAACCAAACCCAATCCAACCCAACCAAACCAAACCCAACCCAACCAAACCAAACCAAACCCAACCCAACCAAACCAAACCTAACCCAACCAAACCCAACCTAACCAAGACCTCATCACCACCATAACATCTTCACTACCAGCGCTGTATTTCCCAACACGTGTTAAAACATTTCCTTCTGACGGCTGTGTACAGAGTCCGGTTACAGGTTTGGGGAGGAGTCAAGATATTTCCGTGTTTAAAATAACTATGATCACGTGTGTGTGTCATGTGTGTTGTGTGTGTCATGTGTGTTGTGTGTGTCATGTGTGTTGTGTGTGTCATGTTTGTTGTGTGTGTCACGTGTGTTGTGTGTGTCATGTGTGTTGTGTGTGTCATGTGTGTTGTGTGTGTCATGTGTGTTGTGTGTGTCATGTGTGTTGTGTGTGTTGTGTGTGTCATGTGTGTTGTGTGTGTGTCATGTGTGTTGTGTGTGTGTCATGTGTGTTGTGTGTGTGTCATGTGTGTTGTGTGTGTCACGTGTGTTGTGTGTGTCACGTGTGTTGTGTGTGTCATGTGTGTTGTGTGTGTCATGTGTGTTGTGTGTGTCATGTGTGTTGTGTGTGTCATGAGTGTCGTGTGTGTCATGTGTGTTGTGTGTGTCATGTGTGTTGTGTGTGTGTCATGTGTGTTGTGTGTCATGTGTGTTGTGTGTGTCATGTGTGTTGTGTGTGTCATGTGTGTTGTGTGTGTCATGTGTGTTGTGTGTGTCATGTGTGTCGTGTGTGTCATGTGTGTTGTGTGTGTCATGTGTGTTGTGTGTGTGTCATGTGTGTTGTGTGTGTCATGTGTGTTGTGTGTGTCATGTGTGTTGTGTGTGTCATGTGTGTTGTGTGTGTCATGTGTGTTGTGTGTGTCATGTGTGTCGTGTGTGTCATGTGTTGTGTGTCATGTGTGTTGTGTGTGTCATGTGTGTTGTGTGTGTCATGTGTGTTGTGTGTGTCATGTGTGTTGTGTGTGTCATGTGTGTTGTGTGTGTCATGTGTTGTGTGTCATGTGTGTTGTGTGTGTCATGTGTGTTGTGTGTGTCATGTGTGTTGTGTGTGTCATGTGTGTCATGTGTGTTGTGTGTGTCATGTGTGTTGTGTGTGTCATGTGTGTTGTGTGTGTCATGTGTGTCATGTGTGTCGTGTGTGTCATGTGTGTTGTGTGTGTCATGTGTGTTGTGTCATGAGTGTCGTGTGTGTCATGTGTGTCGTGTGTGTCATGTGTGTTGTGTGTGTCATGTGTGTTGTGTGTGTCATGTGTGTTGTGTGTGTCATGTGTGTCATGTGTGTTGTGTGTGTCATGTGTGTTGTGTGTGTCATGTGTGTTGTGTGTGTCATGAGTGTCGTGTGTGTCATGTGTGTTGTGTGTGTCATGTGTGTTGTGTGTGTCATGTGTGTTGTGTGTGTCATGTGTGTTGTGTGTGTCATGTGTGTTGTGTGTGTCATGTGTGTTGTGTGTCATGAGTGTCGTGTGTGTCATGTGTGTTGTGTGTGTCATGTGTGTTGTGTGTGTCATGTGTGTTGTGTGTGTCATGTGTGTTGTGTGTGTCATGAGTGTCGTGTGTGTCATGTGTTGTGTGTCATGTGTGTTGTGTGTGTCATGTGTGTTGTGTGTGTCATGTGTGTTGTGTGTGTCATGTGTGTTGTGTGTGTCATGTGTGTTGTGTGTGTCATGTGTTGTGTGTCATGTGTGTTGTGTGTGTGTCATGTGTGTTGTGTGTGTCATGTGTGTTGTGTGTGTCATGTGTGTCATGTGTGTTGTGTGTGTCATGTGTGTTGTGTGTGTCATGTGTGTTGTGTGTGTCATGTGTGTTGTGTGTGTCATGTGTGTTGTGTGTGTCATGTGTGTTGTGTGTGTCATGTGTGTCGTGTGTGTCATGTGTGTTGTGTGTGTCATGTGTGTTGTGTGTGTGTCTTGTGTGTCATGTGTGTTGTGTGTGTCATGTGTGTTGTGTGTGTCATGTGTGTTGTGTGTGTCATGTGTGTCGTGTGTGTCATGTGTGTTGTGTGTGTCATGTGTGTCATGTGTGTTGTGTGTGTCATGTGTGTTGTGTGTGTCATGTGTGTTGTGTGTGTCATGTGTGTCGTGTGTGTCATGTGTGTTGTGTGTGTCATGTGTGTCATGTGTATCATGTGTGTTGTGTGATGTGTGTCGTGTGTGTTGTGTGTGTCGTGTGTGTTGTGTGTGTCATGTGTGTTGTGTGTGTCATGTGTGTGTCATGTGTGTTGTGTGTGTCATGTGTGTTGTGTGTGTCATGTGTGTAGTGTGTGTGTGTTGTGTGTTGTGTGTGTCATGTGTGTTGTGTGTGTCGTGTGTGTTGTGTGTGTCGTGTGTGTTGTGTGTGTCGTGTGTGTTGTGTGTGTCATGTGTGTTGTGTGTGTCATGTGTGTGTCATGTGTGTTGTGTGTCATGTGTGTTGTGTGTGTCATGTGTGTTGTGTGTGTCATGTGTGTTGTGTGTCATGTGTGTTGTGTGTGTCATGTGTGTTGTGTGTGTCATGTGTGTTGTGTGTCATGTGTGTTGTGTGTCATGTGTGTTGTGTGTGTCATGTGTGTTGTGTGTGTCATAAGCCTTATTTAAGTGTCATATCACGTACGAAAATATGAAGACAAATTACTTCACTTCCGGGTTCTATCTCTAAAGTATAGTGAATGACGTCAAGTTGGTAACACCCCTTTCTAGTGAATGACGTCAAGTTGGTAACACCCCTTTATAGTGAATGACGTCAAGTTGGTAACACCCCTTTATAGTGAATGACGTCAAGTTGGTAACACCCCTTTATAGTGAATGACGTCAAGTTGGTAACACCCCTTTATAGTGAATGACGTCAAGTTGGTAACACCCCTTTATAGTGAATGACGTCAAGTTGGTAACACCCCTTTATAGTGAATGACGTCAAGTTGGTAACACCCCTTTATAGTGAATGACGTCAAGTTGGTAACACCCCTTTATAGTGAATGACGTCAAGTTGGTAACACCCCTTTATAGTGAATGACGTCAAGTTGGTAACACCCCTTAATAGTGAATGACGTCAAGTTGGTAACACCCCTTTATAGTGAATGACGTCAAGTTGGTAACACCCCTTTATAGTGAATGACGTCAAGTTGGTAACACCCCTTTATAGTGAATGACGTCAAGTTGGTAACACCCCTTTATAGTGAATGACGTCAAGTTGGTAACACCCCTTTATAGTGAATGACGTCAAGTTGGTAACACCCCTTTATAGTGAATGACGTCAAGTTGGTAACACCCCTTTATAGTGAATGACGTCAAGTTGGTAACACCCCTTTATAGTGAATGACGTCAAGTTGGTAACACCCCTTTATAGTGAATGACGTCAAGTTGGTAACACCCCTTAATAGTGAATGACGTCAAGTTGGTAACACCCCTTTATAGTAAATGACGTCAAGTTGGTAACACCCCTTAATAGTGAATGACGTCAAGTTGGTAACACCCCTATAGTGAATGACGTCAAGTTGGTAACACCCCTTATAGTGAATGACGTCAAGTTGGTAACACCCCTTTATAGTGAATGACGTCAAGTTGGTAACACCCCTTTATAGTGAATGACGTCAAGTTGGTAACACCCCTTTATAGTGAATGACGTCAAGTTGGTAACACCCCTTTATAGTGAATGACGTCAAGTTGGTAACACCCCTTTATAGTGAATGACGTCAAGTTGGTAACACCCCTTTATAGTGAATGACGTCAAGTTGGTAACACCCCTTTATAGTGAATGACGTCAAGTTGGTAACACCCCTTTATAGTGAATGACGTCAAGTTGGTAACACCCCTTTATAGTGAATGACGTCAAGTTGGTAACACCCCTTTATAGTGAATGACGTCAAGTTGGTAACACCCCTTTATAGTGAATGACGTCAAGTTGGTAACACCCCTTTATAGTGAATGACGTCAAGTTGGTAACACCCCTTTATAGTGAATGACGTCAAGTTGGTAACACCCCTTTATAGTGAATGACGTCAAGTTGGTAACACCCCTTTATAGTGAATGACGTCAAGTTGGTAACACCCCTTTATAGTGAATGACGTCAAGTTGGTAACACCCCTTTATAGTGAATGACGTCAAGTTGGTAACACCCCTTTATAGTGAATGACGTCAAGTTGGTAACACCCCTTTATAGTGAATGACGTCAAGTTGGTAACACCCCTTAATAGTGAATGACGTCAAGTTGGTAACACCCCCTTAATAGTGAATGACGTCAAGTTGGTAACACCCCTTTATAGTGAATGACATCAAGTTGGTAACACCCCCTTAATAGTGAATGACGTCAAGTTGGTAACACCCCTTAATAGTGAATGACGTCAAGTTGGTAACACCCCTTTATAGTGAATGACGTCAAGTTGGTAACACCCCTTTATAGTGAATGACGTCAAGTTGGTAACACCCCTTTATAGTGAATGACGTCAAGTTGGTAATACCCCTTTATAGTGAATGACGCTAAGTTGGTAACACCCCCTTATAGTGACTCCCACAAGATAATACTAATTAATCTATCTTGTAAAACCGAATTAAATAAATCTTATTAAAACAAAACAGACACAAACGGAGAGACGAAGAAAACAGAATTAGAAATACTTGAAAAAATAAATCCCCAGGAAAAACAAACCAATAAATATAGTTTCACACACACACACACACACACACACACACACAGGCCCTGGGGAGCCCCGCCTACATGAGCAGTAGAGGTAAACAGAGGAGATGGCTACTCAGGTGAGCCAACACGCCAGTTACCGCCACAAACACCCACCTAGCGAGAAAGGTGGCCACGGGCAGGTGCTGTAGGGGAGGGAGGGGGGGGGGTGTTTCTGAGAGGTAGGGAGGGAGGGAGGGAGGGAGGGGGGTGTTTCTGAGAGGTAGGTAGGGAGAGAGGGAGAGGGAGAGGGGGGTAGGTAGGTGCTCCCTGAGAGAAGATGGGCCATAATAACAGAGGTCTCTAACTGTGTCTCCAGGCCAGAAGATGATTAAGGGAGATGAAACAACACGACTAAAGAGAAGAAGAGGCGTAAACAAGGAGAGAGAGAGAGAGAAAAAAATATATATATATATACTAAAAGAAGAGAATAAAAGGATTATTAACAGTCAGGATTAAAGCAAGTTAGGTTAGGTTAAGTTAGGTTAGGTCAGGTTAGGTTAGGTTAGATTTAGGCGCGAGAGAGGTAAACATTGGTTTGGAAATAGAGTAGTGGATGAGTGGAACAAGTTACCAAACATCATCATTAACTCTAACACGCTGGATAGCTTCAAACACAGGTTGGGTGGATATATGAGCGATAGGGGTTGGGTGTAAACGGGACTGTCCAGTATAGAACATAAGAACATAAGACTGGAGGAAACAGTAACTATTGGCCCATACTGGACAGTCCCGTTTACACCCAACCTATGTTTGAAGCTATCCAGCGTGTTAGAGTTAATGATGATGTTTGGTAACTTGTTCCACTCGTCCAATAGGCCCGCTGCAGTTTCCTCCATTCTTATGTTCTTAGGTCAGGTTAGATTAGGTCAGGTCAGGTTAGGTCAGGTCAGGTTAGGTCAGGTCGGAAAAAATAAGAAACTGGACGAGGAAGAAGAGAGGCGAAAGGGGAAACAAAAACATGAAAATAGCAAAAACAAAAAACAAATGATGCTACAAGTCGATGAAGGAGGGGCAGTAGAAGGGCAGAGAAGAGAAGAGAAAAGACTAAAGAAGGCAAGATAAAGGGACACACACAAGACAAGGAAGCCACACCACCGCCTCTGTATATCGACAAACATGCAAATGACCTCCGCTTGCAGTTAGGAATTCTGGGTCGGTTCTGTCCTAAGGTAAAGACGAGACGAATTGGTTGTTGATGCAGCGGTGTGACCTCAAGGCTGAGTTTATGATCCCCGTGGGCGTGTGAGTACCCAGGTGGGCGTGTGGGAGCCCCCGGGGATCTTGTTGCTCTTGTGGGTGGAGGAGAAGGCGCCCTTGGGGTCTTCTCTAAACCACCCACGCCCACGAGGTACGAGAGGAAGAGGAGGGGGAAGCAAGGAGGAAGATGCACACAGGGTAGGGAGAGAGGGAGAATCTGCCTGTGTGTGTGCGTGTGTGTGTCTGTGTCAGTGCCTGTGTGTGTGTGTGTGTCTGTCTGTGTCAGTGCCTGTGTGTGTGTGTGTGTGTCTGTGTCAGTGCCTGTGTCTGTGTGTGTGTGTGTGTCAGTGCCTGTGTGTGTGTGTGTGTGTGTGTCTGTGTCAGTGCCTGTGTCTGTGTGTGTGTGTGTGTGTCAGTGCCTGTGTGTGTGTGTGTGTGTGTGTGTCAGTGCCTGTGTGTGTGTGTCAGTGCCTGTGTGTGTGTGTGTGTGTGTGCGCGCCTAGGTCACGACCTTCCTGACCTTCCCACCACCACTGATTGAAAACCACTTTCCCATAATCACAGTGACATGAAAATTGCCACTTATGGTGTTTAAAGGACTGTCAATCTGATGGTGACATTATTTTTTAAGAGAACTGGCGCTGTAACCTAACCTAACCCAACCAACAAACCTAACCGACCTAACCTAACCTAACCCAACCAACAAACCTAACCGACCTAATCTAACCTAACCTAACCACACCACAACACCCTAACCTAACCAACAAACCTGACCTGAGATAACTGATAGCCAGGGTCTGACGTCATTGATTTAAGGTCATTCATATATCGAAGGTCAAAGGTTATTTACGATAATACTGGAAGGAAGGGAGGAAGTGACGAGAGGAAGGGGAAGGAAGGGGAGTGATGGGGAGAAAAGGAAGGGGAGCGATGGGGAGGAAAGGAAGGGGAGTGAAGGGGAGGAAAGGAAGGGGAGTGATAGGGAGGAAAGGGGTGGGAGTTATGGGGAGGAAAGGGGTGGGAGTTATGGGGAGGAAAGGGGTGGGGGAAGGGGGGAGTTATGGGAAAAAGAGGAGAAGGGGAGTGATGGAGAGGGGAAGGATGGGGAGGGAAAGGAAGGGGAGTGAAGGGGGGTGGGAGGAAGGCGTGGGAAGGAGCCAGGGTGACCAGGGGCAAGACAGCGCTATCCGATATACTAATGCTCACCCGCCTCTCACACCGTCGCTAAGGTGGGAAATTCACCCCTGGAGCCTTGGGTCATACTCTCTCTGACCTGGGAATCTTAGCTGTGAGCCTCAACACTTAGCTGTGAGCCTCAACACTTAACTGTGACCCTCAACACTTAGCTGTGAGCCTCAACACTTAACTGTGAGCTTCAACACTTAGCTGTGAGCTTCAACACTTAACTGTGAGCTTCAACACTTAACTGTGAGCATCAACACTTAACTGTGAGCATCAACACTTAACTGTGAGCATCAACACTTAACTGTGAGCATCAACACTTAACTGTGAGCTTCAACACTTAACTGTGAGCTTCAACACTTAACTGTGAACATCAACACTTAACTGTGAGTTTCAACACTTAACTGTGAGCTTCAACACTTAACTGTGAGCCTCAACACTTAACTGTGAGCCTCAACACCTAGCTGTGAGCCTTAACAGTGAACTATAAGCCTTAACAGTTAGATGCACAACACACCCCCATTAGCACACTAACTGGCGGCGGAGCTGACAAATGTATTCAAATGGCTCAGTAACGCCGCCAGAATTAGTAAAGGTATTCAAACAGGCCACTGGAGGCTCAACAGGCCAACTGGAGGCTTAACAGGCCACTGGAGGCTCAACAGGCCACTGGAGGCTCAACAGGCCACTGGAGGCTCAACAGGCCACTGGAGGCTCAACAGGCCAACTGGAGGCTTAACAGGCCACTGGAGGCTTAACAGGTGTTTGTTTAGGTGTTGTTATCTGTGAGGGTGACGGTGGTTACGCTAACTCAAATGTATCGCCCATAGATGACTGGACTGACTGATAAGTTTGGCTGGACACTGTGCAGGACCTTAAGCGTCTGGCCCCCTTGGTCTTTATGGCTCACCTGAGGATTAGCCCCCCACCCTTTACCTCTTGTTTCACCTGAGGATTAAACCTGACCTAACATTAACCTAACCAAACATTAACCTAACATAACCTAACATTAACCTAACATAACCTAACATTAACCTAACCTAACCTAACATTAACCTAACCTAACATTAACCTAACATAACATTAACCTAACATAACCTAACATTAACCTAACCTAACCTAACCTAACATTAACCTAACCTAACCTAACATTAACCTAACCTAACATTAACCAAACATAACATAACATTAATCTAACCTAACCTAACTTAACATTAACCTAACCTAACATTAACCTAACCTAACATTAACCTAATCTAACCAACAAGCGTTCTGTGAGTCTCTAATAGGGGTGAGAGAATCTAGGTCGTGGTGTATGAGATAAGGTCAGGCGGAGGTGAGGTTAATATTGCTAAGGCCGATCAATACACCGTTAGCGAGCATTGTTTATGCCATTCAACCAATAACACTCCACCAATACCCTGACGTCATATCTGATGGCTAAACTCTAACCAATCACAGCCCCTGAACAGCAACCATGACGTCACGTTTGGATAGTCCTGTGATATGATCACAACCTTCTTCAAGCTTAATGACGTCAGATATACCTATAGTTCAGCCAATCACAGTTTGAAAAAAAAAATCCTCAATGACGTCATATTCAGCTACACCTCCACCAACCATGACGGTTTACGAATGAGTGACGTCACATATAGCTACCACTCGCAGCTATAACGTCACGTACAGCTACCACTCGCAGCTATGACGTCACATCTGGCCGTCATGTATATAAATGAACCTGGACGTTAATCTACACAGCTCTTATTACTGTTCCTAGTCATTATTAATACAATGAAAAAAATCAAACCATCTTTCACCATACAATAAAAAAAATGATGAAGTAACGACTATTATTCAATTTATTTTATTTTTTTGTTTAATTATGAAGAGAATTTGTCACCTGTTAGTGTTCGCTGGTCATGTTTACAGCCCTTGTGTGTTCGCTGGTAGTGTTGAACGCCAGCTTGGTTTACTCAGGTGTTAGTTAGGTAGGTAGTTAGATAGGAAGGTAGGTAGTTAGATAGGAAGGTAGGTAGTTAGATAGGAAGGTAGTTAGTAAGTTCAACGAGCAGTTAACTGTGAGCAAGATCATTGTTTTTAATGATGTTACAGGTGTGAAGCCCTCTCTCTCTCTCTGTCTCTCTCTCTCTCTCTCTCTGTCTCTCTCTCTCTCTCTCTCTCTCTCTCTCTCTCTCTCTCTCTCTGGATATATTAGTGTGTAGGAAATTATTCATACAAGCTTATACCCTATATGTATGTATATGTATGTACGTATGTATGTATGTATGTACAGGTGAGGTATACATGGCAGTACACACCTGAGAGAGAGGTGAGGGGGGGGGGGGGTGCCAGGTGAGTGTGTAGTGAAGATGAGGCAGTGAAGCAGCATCAGTGAGGTGTTGCGTCAGGGAGAAATAGGTCATCTGGCCCTCCCTCTCTCCCTTCTTACCTCTCTCTCTCTCTCCCTCATTCTCTCCCTTCTTACCTACCCCTCTCTCTCTCTCCCTCTCTCTCTCCCTCATTCTCTCCCTTCTTACCTCTCTCTCTCTCTCTCTCTCCCTCATTCTCTCCCTTCTTACCTACCCCTCTCTCTCTCTCTCTCTCTCTCCCTCCCTCTCTCCCTTCTTACCTCTCCCTCTCTCTCTCTCTCCCTCCCTCTCTCCCTTCTTACCTCTCTCTCTCTCTCCCTCCCTCTCTCCCTTCTTACCTCTCTCTCTCTCTCTCTCTCTCTCTCTCATTATTGATTGATTTTCTTTGTGTGGTGGCAGTGAAAGGTGTAGGGGGGGGGGTAGGTGTAGGTGTAGGGGGGAGGTAGGTGTGGGGTGTAAGTGTGGGAGGGTGTAGGTGTGGGGTGTGGGAGGGTGAAGGTGTGGGGTGTAGGTGTGGGAGGGTGTAGGTGTGGGGTGTAGGTGTGGGAGGGTGTAGGTGTGGGGTGTGTAAGTGAGGTCTCTCTCTAACTACTTCTTGTTCATCTTTCCTCCTCTCCTCTCTTCCTCTCCCTTTGTCTTCTTCTTCCTCCCCATCTTCCTCCTCCCCATCATCCTCCTCCCCATCATCTTCCCCATCATCCTCCCCATCCTCCTCCTCCCCATCATCCTCCTCCCCATCATCTTCCCCATCATCCTCCCCATCCTCCTTCCCATCTTCCTCCCCATCATCTTCCTCCCCATCATCCTCCTCCCCATCATCATCCTCCCCATCCTCCTCCCCATCCTCCTCCCCTTCTTCCTCCCCATCATCCTCCCCATCCTCCTCCCCATCATCCTCCCCATCATCATCCTCCCCATCCTCCTCCCCATCCTCCTCCCCTTCTTCCTCCCCATCCTCCTCCCCATCATCCTCCCCATCATCATCCTCCCCATCCTCCTCCCCATCACCCTCCTCCCCATCCTCCTCCCCTTCTTCCTCCCCATCATCCTCCCCATCTTCCCCATCATCAGCCCCATCCTCCTCCCCATCCTCCTCCCCATCATCCTCCTCCCCATCATCTTCCTCCCCATCTTCCTCCTCCCCATCCTCCTCCCCATCTTCCTCCCCACACCGCCCTACCTTGGCCCAGATCAGGTCACCGTGAGGAAAGTGGTGCAACATATGAGAAGCGCCGACCAGCCAGGAGGGGGAGGGGGAATTAACTGAATGGTGGCAGCCAGGAGGTACATAGATGGAGGGGGGAGGGGGGGGAGGAGGGAGGGGGAGGGAGGTGGGAGGTAGAGAAGGGGAGGGAGGTAGAGAGGGGGAGGAGGGAGGGGGGAGGGAGGTGGGAGGTAGAGAGGGGGGAGGGAGGTAGAGAGGGGGAGGATGGAGGGGGGGGAGAGAATGAGGAAGTGAGAAAGGGAGGGTTTTTTTTTAATGATGATGGAGGTGGGGGGTGGGGAGGTGGGGGGGAAGAGGGAGGGTAGGGAGGGGGGGAGGAGGGGGAGGGGGTGGTGGTGAGGAAAGCTGGAGAAAGAGAGAAAGTCAATCGCGAAGAATTAATAAATAGTATTCATCATCACCATCACCACTCACCATCACCACCATCACCATCACCACTCACCATCACCACCATCACCACTCACCACCATCACCATCACCACCATCACCATCACCACCATCACCACTCACCATCACCACCATTAGGTCAGGCGAGGTAGGCAGCAACTCAGGTGTACTCAGCCTCACCAGGAACTACTTCAGTATGGCGGTGGGTTTTTGTGGTCTAAGATACCAGGAAGGATGAGTACAGTCAGCCAACCTAACCTAACCTTTCACTTTTACTAACGCCGAGTAGTGTCTCTCTCTCTCTCTCCTCTCTCTCTCTCTCTCTCTCTCTCTTCTTCCCACTTGTTTTTTTGTTATTATTAGTCGTAGTAGTAGTGATGGTAGTAGTAGTAGTAGTAGTAGTCGTTTCTTCTCAGCAAAATATAAACAATTAAGAACAGGTAACTTCTTCACCTGAGTGGCAATTAATGTGAAACTGGCCAGACAGGTGCCGAGTGGTTCAGTGCATCTCGACTCCTCTTTGTTTTGACCTTATTTGATGCCTTAACAGGGTCAAGGGTCAAACAGCTGGCATTTATTAGAGGTCATGTTGTATTGACCCCCCGTTTATGGTGCCTTTATTATTATTATTGTTGTTGTTGTTGCTGTTGGGTAAATAATGGAAAGACACACGCGCGCGCACACACACACACACACACACAAGGAGACAGACAGACAGACAAACAGACCTTGGACTTTCTGATATTTTATTGACTCTGCAGCTGGGGTCAAAGGTCACGGAAAACCGAACAAAGTGAGACTGGGTCGGTGAGGTAGGGGGGAGGGTGATCTGACCTCCACCAAAAGTGAGGGAGAGGGGTAGAAGGTGGGTCGAGGAGTGAGACAGAGACAAAGGCAGAGAGAGAGAGAGAGTGAAAGGTGAAGATAGGAACGTGTGAAAGAGAGACAGGCAGGCAGACAGACGGGGAGGTGAAGGTGAAGATGGGAACGTGTGTGAGAGAGAGAGAAAGAGAGAGAGAAGATGGGTCGCGGGGGGGGGGGGGTTGACCTGACCTCCACTAAGACGTTCATTTGGAAAGTCAAGAAGACGGTACTGGTGAATGAGACCATTATGATGCCCCGGCGCCTTCCCTCCACTCACTCCAGTCCTCCACTCCACTCTCCTCCTTCCCTCCACTCACTCCAGTCCTCCACTCCACTCTCCTCCTTTCCTCCACTCACTCCAGTCCTCCACTCATAAGAACATAGTCTGCAATAGGCCGGTTGGCCTGTGCATGGCAGCTCCTGTCGAGAGTTACTACCACTCTCTATCATCCATGAATCTATCCAGCCTCCTTTTAAAACTTTCCAGCGTTCCAGCACTTACTACAAAGTTGCTAAGCTTGTTCCACTCGTCCACCACCCTATTTGTGAACCAGTTTCTTCCTATCTCCCTCCTAAACCTAAACTTATCCAACTTGATTCCGTTGCTCCGAGTCCTATCCTGCTCGGATATTATAAGAACTTTATCTATATCCCCTTTATTGATTCTTTTCACCCACTTAAATACTTCTATCATATCTCCCCGCACTCTTCGTCTTTCTAGGGAATACAAGTTTAGTTTCTTTAACCTATCCTGATATGGAAGGTTTCTAAGTCCCGAAATTATTTTCGTCATTCTTCGCTGCACCGAGTACAAAGGTACTCAAACTATCCAACCAAGAGCGAACTCGTAACAATGGTTTTAAATTAGACAAATTTAGATTTAGGCGCGGAACAGGTAAACACTGGTTTGGAAATAGAGTAGTGGATGAGTGGAACAAGTTACCAAACATCATCATTAACTCTAACACGCTGGATAGCTTCAAACACAGGTTGGGTGGATATATGAGCGATAGGGGTTGGGTGTAAGCGGGACTGTCCAGTATGGGCCAATAGTTACTGTTTCCTCCAGTCTTATGTTCCTATGTTCTTAATAGGGGCACCAGCATAATCGAGGTACGGCCTAACTAGCGCAAGATATAGTTGCAATAAGACCTCTGCACTCTTGTTACTTACACTTCTAGATATAAAACCTAATACTCTGTTTGCCTTTTTTCGAACATTAACGCACTGTTTTCTAGGCCGTAGGTCCGGGCTTACAAGTACCCCTAAGTCTCTTTCACAAGTCGACTTCTCTAGGTTGAATTCTACTCACTCCACTCCCCTTCCTCCCTCTCCTTTCGTTAGCGTTAGTTAGAGTTAGGTTACGTTAGAGTTAGGTTACGTTAGAGTTAGGTTACGTTAATCTTGAGGTGATATAAGCTGGGGTAAAGATTCTTCAGGTGAGCAGAATTTTAATTACCTGGCCGGTGCAGGTGTGTGAAAGTGGCCTTGATAACTCACACCTCAGTGCTCACCTCTCGTACTGTACTGTCTCACGCTCACTCACTCATTCTCACTCACTCACTTTCACTACCGCACTCATTAATTCACTGACTCACTCAATTTCACTCCCTCACTCACTCACACATTCAAACACTCACTCACTCACAAACTCATACTGACTCACACTTACTGACTCATACTCAGTAACTCATAGTCATTGACTCAACCTTGTCAGGACGTATTTGAGAAACAGTGAGGGTGGAGGGGTGAGGGTGGAGGGGTGAAGGTGGAGGGGTGAAGGTAGAGGGGTGGGGGTGTGAGGGTGGAGGGGGTGAAGGTAGAGGGGTGAAGGTAGAGGGGTGAGGGTGGAGGGGTGAAGGTGGAGGGGTGAGGGTAGAGGGGTGAGGGTGGAGGGGTGAGGGTGGAGAGGTGAAGGTTGAGGGGTGAGGGTGGGGTGTGAGGGTGGAGGGGTGAAGGTAGAGGGGTGAGGGTGGAGAAGTGGTAGGCAGTGGAGGTGGCAACGCAGCTACCACCACAAACAATTAGAGCACCATTTACCTAGCGCCGCCACAAAGTACCCGTGAAACAAGGGGAGGGGGGTGAGGGGAGGGGGGAGAGAGGAGGGGGAAGGAGAGAGAGAGAGGAGGGGGAGAAAGAGGGGTGAGAGATAAAAAAGGCGTAACAGCATCCTGGAGGAGTGTGTTAAGGTGTGAGAGAGATTCATTTGTTCCTCAGGAGAAAATTCCTCAGGTGTGTGATTGAAGGAGACGAGCTGCTGGTAATTGGTTCACCTGGACGTCCCCAAATTTTTACACCTGTGGGACGATCACCTGATTAAAATGGTCTGTTGTTTCACCTCGTTAAATATTTCGTATTTCTTTCTCGTAAACAACTAGATCATTATTTTTATTATTTTTTTTAGCGTCTTGTTTAAAAGGATTTGTTTATATTTACAATCTTATCGTCAACATTAACTAAAAAAACAACAACAATTCATCAGTTTTAAGCCTCCGTAATAAAGAACAACTTAGCTCATGGTCATGTCGTTTATAGTTTAAGGGTGGGTGGCTGGGTGACATGTTTGGTTTCTCCGTCTATTGTTTTCAGCTGATGGGTTCAAGTAGAGAGAGAGGGAATCAAAGAGGAGGAGGAGGAGAGGGGGAGAGAAGAGGAGAGGGGAGAGGGGGAGAGAAGAGGAGAAGAGGGGGAGAGGAGAGGAGAGAGGAGAGGAATTCTGGTTGTAGTCGCCCCAACACCCGGACCTGAGAATGTAAACACGACAAGGCGCTGCGTTTTTGTTCTGATGGCGCGCACCTTTTTTTTTTTTTACGTTTTTGTTTTGTTTTTGTGGGGGTTTTTTTTAGTCCCGAGGCTTCCCTTTGAGCTGCTTAACCCGTGAAAATGAAGACCAGACGCTATCAGCACCCGTGACAGCGAGGGGAGGGGAGAGGAGGACAGGGGAGAGGTGAGGAAGTGACGGGAGAGAGGAGTACGGGGGGGGGGGGGGTTGAGCAGTAGGGGAGAGGAGGGGTGAAAGAAGTTGGGTAGGGGGAGGGAGGGGTAGGGGGAAGGGGGAGGGGGGAGGGAGGGACCAAAGTTATCATACATTGTGTTTTCTGGATTTCAATTTTCGGATCACGCCGAGTCATGAGCGTATCTTTTTATTTAATACTTTGACATGAAATTTATTTAATACTTTGACATGAAATTATTTAATACTTTGACATGAAATTATTTAATACTTTGACATGAAATTATTTAATACTTTGACATGAAATTCTTAATACTTTGACCTGAATAGACCTTTTTTTAATAATTTAACATAAAATTCCTTAATATTTTGACAAATATATATTTTCCTGAATACTTTGACAACTTTCTTCATCTCACATACACAACCTGTATAGCTATGTATACAAGTATTTCCAAAAACAACCAAAAAGTTTTAAAATATCACAACCAAATGATGAAAATTTAACCACAAATGACGAAAAATCAACCAAGAATGACGAAAAATCAACCAAACTGACGAAAAATCAACCAACATTACGAAAAATCACAAATGACGAAAAATCAACCAACATTACGAAAAATCACAAATGACGAAAAATCACAACCAAACTGACGAAAAATCAACCAACATTACGAAAAATCACAAATGACGAAAAATCACAACCAAAATGACGAAACTGTCAAAACCTACCACAACTAAAGTCTATCTGACCCTGGCCTCTGTTGCTGACGTCACAGTGTTTATGTATTGCAAGTAACATAATTCATCTCCCGTTCCATTCATTTGTTACCTGCATATTCGTTACTTATCATACAACAGGTGTTACTTATACAACCCTTCCTTGCTTAATTTTCCTTTCCTCTTCTTCCTTCTTCTATTCCTCCTCTTCCTCCTTCTATTCCTTCTCTCTCTTCCTTTCTTCCTCCTCTTCTCAGTTCTCTATAGACTCACATGCTGCTGTTCTTTGTACTCACTGCCCCTCCCCCTCCCCCTCACCTCTCACCCCTTCACTCTCACCTGTATCCCTCACCTCCCCCTCCCTCACCTCTCTCCCTCACCTCCCACCTTACCTCTCTCCCTCACCTCCCACCTCACCTCCCCCACCCTCACCTCTCACCCCTCCTCCTCACCTCACACACTCACCTCTGCCTTCCTGTTCACATAGATTATCCATGAGTCAACGCATACATAATACACATACATGTATGAATAATAATGACACACACAACACATACACACACACACACATAGAGGGGGGGCGGAAAGAGGAAGAGAGGGAAGGAGAGAGGAGGGAAGGAGAGAGGAGGGAGGGAGGTGGAGAGGGAGGAAGAGGAGGTGGAGAGGGAGGTGGAGAGGGAGGGAGGGAGGGGCATTATTTAGTGGCCTCTGTAACCTCTTGTTCCACTAACTACTGAACCAGGTCGTTAGTATTGATCTCGGAGGCCAGGTAGTTAGCGGCGGCAACAAGCGGCTATTAACAAGTCATTTACATAAGTAGAGATGTGTGGCCTGAGGGCTCATGTAACTCTTGTCTGTCTGTCTTTGTATGTATGTACCCTGTCTGTCTGTATGTATGTTTTGTCTCTCTTCCCTTCAAAACCTCCCTCACCACCCTCCCTCCCTCACCACCCACCCTCCCTCACCACCCTCCCTCCCTCCCTCACCACCCACCCTCCCTCACCACCCTCCCTCCCTCACCACCCTCCCTCACCACACCCTCCCTCTCTCACCACCCTCCCTCCCTCACCCACCCTCCCTCCCTCACCACCCACCCTCCCTCACCACCCACCCTCCCTCACCACCCTCCCTCCCTCACCACACCCTCCCTCACCACACCCTCCCTCCCTCCCTCACCACCCTCCCTCCCTCACCACCCTCCCTCCCTCACCACACCCTCCCTCCCTCACCACCCTCCCTCACCACCCTTCCTCAGTTTGTGGTCGTAGCACTTGTCCTACTCCCCCCCTTCCTCCATCACGACCCTTCTGGCCACGACTCCGGCATCTCAAATAGTCGTCTAAGTCTTAATAACCTCGTATTTATTGTCGTATTTTCTTTATTCTTATTTTACTTTTTTCTTTATTGTGATTTTTTCTCTTACTTGCGTTTGTTTTATTATTATTATTATTTTATGTATGTATGTATGTATGTATGTATGTATGTATGTATTCCGACACACAGAGCATGTGAGGTGGTCTTTATGTAGAGAGAGAGAGAGAGAGAGAGAGAGAGAGAGAGAGAGAGAGAGAGATGTACATACATATATACATAAACAAATAAGCTGACGTGAAACAGATATACAGAAACAGGTTGAGACAGACAGACAGACAGTAGGACAGACAGACAGACAGTAGGATAATCATCATGCTGCGATACACAATACATCACCCATACAATACGAGAATAACACACACACACACAAGTACAAGACCATCAGAAAAAACAGATTAAAACACACACAAAAAACATTAAAAATTCTAGTGTGTTTTTTTACAATGACTAACAATTATAATACGATATAATTCAGAAAAAACAAAACATCCTCAAGGGAGTAAAGTAATATTAGTGAGTCAGTCAGTCAGTGAAGACGAGTATATAGGTGAACTATGAGTCAATAAATAAATAAATAAATAAATAAATACAAATTTCAATAAAAAAAATAAAATAAAAAAAATAAATAAATTAATAAATAAAATAAAAGCAAAATATAAACAAACAAAAAATAATTAAACAAAAAATAAAAAATAAATAAACGAAAAATAACAAAATAAAAATAAAACACAAATATATACAAAAAAAAACACCACCATCATCCTCACGTTGCTCTTAATTCATACATACAAACGAAACAACTTGTTACACATATACAGTACACATGGAGGCGGACAGTATGCTAATGTATGTAAAATGTTGCCTGAAAGCAGACCAAAACAACCACGGGAGACGATACACAACTGGTGCTTCACTACTCTAGGGGGGGACTACTGTGGGGGGTGGGGGACTACTGTGGGGGGTGGGGGGCTACTGTGGGGGGTGGGGGACTACTGTGGGGGGTGGGGGCTACTGTGGGGGGTGGGGGACTACTGTGGGGGGTGGGGGGACTACTGTGGGGGGTGGGGGGCTACTGTGGGGGGTGGGGGCTACTCTGGGGGGAACTACTCACACACTCACCGATACTTTACGTTCCTGTGTTAGTGTGGGAACTCATCTGTTGCCTGCAGGAGAGAACGCGGTCACTCTTCTGGATGCTTACTGCTGCTGCGTTCAAGTCTCCCGTGTTGTTTGTTGATGGTGGTGACTGCTACCACTACCACCACTACTACTACTACTACTACCACCACCACTACTACTACCACCACTACTACCACCACTACCAATACCACCACTACCACTACCACTACCACCACTACTACAACTACCACCACTACTACTACTACCACCACTACCACTACTACCACCACTACTACTACTACTATCATTATACTACCATCACCGTTACTACTACTACTACTACTAATAATAATAATAATAATGATAATAATAATAATCAGAATTAACATCGTAAATTATATATTACACAAAGAATAATATGAGAAATTACAGTAATGTTAAAATTCCCCTCATATCTTCCTCTGTACTGTACGCCCCGAGTGTGTACCCAGATAATGCCAACCTCGTGCGGAAATAACAGTATCAGTTAGGTTAGAGTTGAGCTGTCTAAATGAAGCCACGAATAAGACAGACACACAGACAGACTTGATGACGACCTTGGTGTTTTACAGGCCATAAAATACCTCTGTTTTATGTGGTGACAAAAATGAGTGAAATCTATTTTGAGATGTGAACAAGTCAGACTAGTGGTGGGCTGTGTTGGGTGAGGTAGTGGCCTGGCGAGGGAGGGAGGCAGGGAGGCAGCGCAGCATGGGGGAGGCAGCGCAGCACGAGGGAGGCAGGGAGGCAGGCAGCGCAGCACGAGGGAGGCAGCGCAGCACGAGGGAGGGAGGTAGGCAGGCAGCGCAGCACGAGGGAGACAGGGAGACAGTCAGCGCAGCACGAGGGAGGCAGGGAGACAGTCAGCGCAGCACGAGGGAGGCAGGGAGACAGGCAGCGCAGCACGAGGGAGGCAGGGAGACAGGCAGCGCAGCACGAGGGAGGCAGGGAGACAGGCAGCGCAGCACGAGGGAGACAGGGAGACAGGCAGCGCAGCACGAGGCAATACCCCGTTTTACCTCACGGACAGGGAATGAAAATCGTAAGGTTGATAGTCCGGCATAAGTGAGGACCACACAGCGTCACTCGAGAGTCATCATCAACCTTGAGTTTCCCTTCAGTTGGTCACACAGCCTTGAGCTTCCTCCCGACCCCCTCACCTCTTAAACCACCTCCTCCCGAAATTACCCGCATCTTCCCCCCCCCCCACCCCGTCCCTAAACTACCACCATATTAAACCACGGCCACACGGAAACCATTACCCAAACACAGTAGTAGACCTCCCACACGGAAACCTAACCTAACCCAACCTAACCTAACCTAACCCAACCTAACCTAACCTAAAGACAGAAGGGTATATATATATATTTTTTTTTTTTTGGGGGGGGGGGTTAGAAATTTAACCCCAAGTATCATAAAACTATAAAGATGACCCCTGACCTCTGACCTCCCGCCCAAGTGGAGAATTTGACCCTATAACCACAGCCTTTATAAACACAATACAACTGTACACGACCCGGATATTCTCTCCAGTCCGTAACACTTGGCGAGGGTTGTAAATGTTTCGTCTGTGTTGTGTTGAGTGATGTTGACGGGAAGTGAACGTATCTCTGAGGTGAACGTCATCTTAATAGCTGGGAATGAAGTTAATAGCTGGGTGGAATTTCCTAGTAGCAGTCGTCAATGTGAACCGTAAAAAGGGTTTATACGGTTTCAGTAAGTTGTGTACTGGCGGGGTTACTGGTCGGTGTCTGACGATATGAGAGAGAGAGAGAGAGAGAGAGAGAGAGAGAGAGAGAGAGAGAATTACAACTATATTACTGACAGCTCACTGCACATGCGCACCTTGACGAATAGTGAGGACAGTTTATTTTGGATACATACATAAATACATACATACATACATAGACAGCTCATTAAAATCGTCAAACAAGTTCACATTAAGTCAGCATGTATACAGTTAATACAGATATACAAACAATATACATAGACAGTACAGGTATACAAACAATATACATAGACAGTACAGGTATACAAACAATATACATAGACAGTACAGGTATACAAACAATATACATAGACAGTACAGGTATACAAACAATATACATAGACAGGTATACAAAGTGATAAACAGTAAATGGATTCTACTCTCGCAGCCCACCATAGCCATCAATTGTTTATTTCCATTATGGCAGCCACGTAAATCAAATATATTCGTACAATATTCCCTCATAATATTTACTGGTTAAGCCACCAACCAACCAACATTACTTCTACCACAATTAATAAAATCTCAGCGAATTTCTTACCAAATCACTCTCACATAAAAGTCAAGCAAACAACTTCAACCACAACTACCTCCATTATTATTATTATTACCATCGTCCATTTACTTAATAAACAACCAGTCAGCCACCACCATCTATAAACAACCCTTTCATTTACTTATTAAACAAGTATTTAGTGACAGTGACTTTTTAGACAGGGGAGACAACCTTTAAAAAAAAATAAGTTGGCCAGGCGAGGTGAGGAACGACGGCTGGGAGGTGTGATGTTGTCCCCTTTCTCTTCATTTCTCTTTATCTTACATCTTCTCTCACCTCCATTCTGTTTTTTTATCTCCCTAATCATCTCATCTCCATAAATCGTAAAATAATATCAAAGTAAATTCATCTGGATTTTGATATCTGAGACGGGAAGACGTGACGTGTACTGTATGTGAAGGTGTTATTTTGATGGCGCGTCTTGTTCTGCTGAATATCGATCACCTTTGGCTATAGCTAGGTTAGGGGGAGAGCGAACACGTAAGAAACGAAAACTTGTGGAAATGGTGTGAGCGTTTGTTGATAAAATGTGTGAAGTGTTGGTAAGAGTGAGCATTGTGTGTGTTCAGCCGAGCGCTCCTTGGCAACTCTTCAATGTTGACGATTGCCCCGGCGCATAGTTTGTTGAGTTTATTCGTTAGTTTACCACACTTCTCGCTCTACCCTCCCACCTTACCACACTCCTCGCTCTACCCTCCCACCTTACCACACTCCTCGCTCTACCCTCCCACCTTACCACACTCCTCGCTCTACCCTCCCACCTTACCACACTTCTCGCTCTACCCCCCTCACCACCTTACCCTACCACACACTCTCGCTCTACCCTCCCACCTTACCACACTCCTCGCTCTACCCCACTTACCACACTCCTCGCTCTACCCTCCACTACCACACTCCTCGCTCTACCCTCCCACCTTACCACACTTCTCGCTCTACCCTACCACACCTGCTCACCCTCACCTACCACTCTCGCTCTACCTTACACCTTCTCGCTCTACCCTCCCACCTTACCACACTCCTCGCTCTACCCTCCCACCTTACCACACTACTGGCTCTACCCTCCCACCTTACCACACTCCTCGCTCTACCCTCCCACCTTACCACACTCCTCGCTCTACCCTCCCACCTTACCACTACTCGCTCTACCCTCCCACCTTACCACACTTCTCGCTCTACCCTCCCACCTTACCACACTCCTCGCTCTACCCTCCCACCTTACCACACTTCTCGCTCTACCCTCCCACCTTACCACACTCCTCGCTCTACCCTCCCACCTTACCACACTTCTCGCTCTACCCTCCCACCTTACCACACTCCTCGCTCTACCCTCCCACCTTACCACACTTCTCGCTCTACCCTCCCACCTTACCACACTTCTCGCTCTACCCTCCCACCTTACCACACTCCTCGCTCTACCCTCCACCTACCACCTCCGCTCTACCCTCCCACCTTACCACACTCCTCGCTCTACCCTCCCACCTTACCACACTCCTCGCTCTACCCTCCCACCTTACCACACTTCTCGCTCTACCCTCCCACCTTACCACACTCCTCGCTCTACCCTCCCACCTTACCACACTTCTCGCTCTACCCTCCCACCTTACCACACTCCTCGCTCTACCCTCCCACCTCTCTTCATGTACACCTGCCTACCTCTCTTGACTACACTGAAGGCATAGCTATGTATTACTGACTGTACATTACTGTTATATACACCTGACTTCCATCATCACCCCGAGCGTATTAACCTAACCTAACCTAACATAGGCAACACATTAAAAAGTCAGGCAGAGAAAGAAAGAAATACAGAGAAAAATAAATAGAAAGAAACAAAGAGAGAGATAGAGAGAAACAAACAAACAAACAGAGATAAGATAGAGCGTGTTGGCGCCTTTACCAAGTCAAAAGATTTACACTTGAGTAATTGTGATGACTCATGAATATGGCGACCTATGGCAGCGACTCTTGTCATTATTAGTTTTTTCTGTACGTATCTAAAGAAAAAGTAATACAATACACATATTATTATTATTATTATTATTATTAGTAGTAGTAGTAGTAGTAGTAGTAGTAGTAGTAGTAGTTGTAGTAGTAGTGTCTAAACGCATTCCAATAATATGCTTAAGCTCAGGAAATTCTCTTAAAAAACTCAAAATATTTTCACAATGCTCACTACTACAAACCTGTACGTCAATGGTAATTATTTATTTTGTATTATTTCTCTCCTTACTTTGTGTTATAATTCGTACAAGTAAATGAGGAGACAAAAAAATAAATAAATTCCCCCATAAAGAAGATCAAGGTTGGGGCAGGGTGAGGACTCAACAATAAAGACATTCCGTTTCCTGGAGTTTCCCCAGAAAAAGGCGACACAACATTCTTGCCTTAACCCGTTTTCTCCCCAGTCATCTGTTTAATGCACCCCAAAGAATAACACACAAACGACGCTTTGAGAAATTCCCCTAACCCCATCTAGGGAATATTTAGTAGGATTTGTGTCAGTTTTAGCACTTCAATTAATTTAGATAAACTCTTTGTTGGTCCAGCCAAACAAACACTTAACCCGACGCCCTGCCGAGTCATGACGGGCCACTCACCAAGCATTACTAATGATGTGACGGAGCCACTCACCGAGCATCACTCACCCGCCAGAATGAGACGTGGAGGGCCACTCATCGAGCATCATTCACCCGCCATAATGAGAAGTGGGGGGGCCATTTACCGAGCATCACTCACCCTCCATAATCAGATGTGATAGGCCACTCATCAAGCATCACTCACCCGC